>APFE031299936.1:0-85758 GCA_000404065.3 Pinus taeda | reverse complement strand
ATGACTCCTGCAGAAAATGAAGAAATTAAGAAACAGGTACAAGAATTGCTTGACAAGGGGTTGATCAAGGAAAGCTTGAGTCCTTGTGTGGTGCCAACAGTTCTGAGCCCAAAGAAAGATGGAGGCTGGAGAATGTGTACAGACTCAAGAGCCATTAATAAGATCACAATCAGGTACAGATTTCCGCTACCCAGAATTGAGGACTTAATGGATTGCTTGTCTGGTTCAAAATATTTTTCCAAATTAGATCTTAAAAGCAGGTATCATCAAATAAGGATAAGAGAAGGGGATGAATGGAAAACTGCTTTTAAGACCAATGAGGGGTTATATGAATGGAGAGTGATGCCTTTTGGGTTGTCCAATGCACCAAGTACATTCATGAGACTTATGAATGAAGTTCTTAAATAATTCATTGGTAAATTTGTAATAGTATATCTGGACAATATATTAGTCTATAGCGGGTCTAAGGAGGAACACTTGAGGCATTTAAATTATGTCCTGCAGAAGCTACAACAAGAAACATTATTGTTGAACATGAAGAAATGTTTATTCCTGAAAGAAGAGTTGGTGTGCTTGGGATTTGTGATTTCAGCTGAAGGATTAAAGATGGATCCAGAAAAGATCAAAGCAATTGTGGAGTGGCCTTCACCCAAAAGTTCTTTTGAGGTAAGGAGTTTTCATGGTCTTGCTAGTTTTTACAGAAAATTCATTAAGAATTTTAGTAAGATTAATGCACCTATTATTGAGACCATAAAGAAAGATAAACAACCATTTAAGTGGACTGTTGAAGCAGAGAGAAATTTTCAGCTGTTAAAGAAAAAAGTAACTGAAAAGCCTGTTTTGGTTCTTCCTGATTTTAACAAAACCTTTCAAGTTAAGTGTGATGCCAACGCAGAAGCAATTGGGGGAGTGTTGAGCCAAGAAGATAGACCGATAGCTTATTTCAGTGAAAAGCTAAATGATGCAAAAAGGAAATATTCTTCTTATGATAATGAGTTTTATGCAGTTGTGCAGGCATTGAAGAAGTGGCGACATTATTTGATGTCAAAAGAATTTATTCTCTATTCAGATAACCATGCTTTGCAGTTTATCATGCAGCAACCAAAGCTCAGCCAAAGACATGCTAAATGGGTGGAATATCTTCAAAGCTTTAATTTTGTGTTGAAGCATATAACTGGACAGTCAAACAAAGTTGCAGATGCCTTAAGTAGAAGGAATGTTTTGTTGCAGGAAAGTCAAGTCCAAGTGGTGGGTTTTGATTTTCTCAAGGAGTTATACGAAAATGATGCAGATTTTAAAGAGGCATTTTGAAGCTTGCAAGAATCTAGCTTTGGCAGATAGGAGCAAGTGGTTGGATTATTTTCTACAGGATGGTTTGTTGTTCAGGAAAAATCAGCTATGCATACCAGTCTGTTCGATGAGGGAAAATTTAATCAAAGAAAAGCATAGTGGAGGACTTGCAGGTCATTTTGGTACAGAGAAGACGTTGGAGCAGCTCAACAGGTTTTATTTCTGGCCAAGAATGAAATCTGAGGTGGAGAAGTATGTAAGAAATTGTAAGGTTTGTCAGTGTGCAAAAGGAAGAAGCCAGAATACCGGATTATATATTCCATTGCCCATTGCGGATAGGCCTTGGGATATGATAAGCATGGATTTTGTGTTTGGATTGCCCAAAACTCAAAGAGGGTATGATTCAATCTTTGTTGTAGTAGATAGATTTTCAAAAATGGCACACTTTATTCCCTGTTATAAAACTAGTGATGCTTCTCACATTGCTAACTTGTTTTTTAAAGAAATTGTAAGATTGCATGGGTTGCCCAAAAGCATTGTTTCAGACAGGGACTCAAAGTTCGTGGGACATTTCTGGAGAACATTATGGAAGAAGTTGGGAACTAAGCTAAGCTTCAGCTCAGCCTATCATCCTCAGACGGATGGACAGACTGAAGTTGTGAACAGAAGTTTAGGCAATCTTTTGAGGAGCCTTACTGCAGAGCATCCAAAGCAATGGGATCAAGTATTGCCCAAGTTGAGTATGCATATAATGATTCGCCAAACAGGAGTATAGGACAGAGCCCATTCCATATTTTTTATGGAATGCATCCTAGAGGAATATCTGAACTAAGAAATTTGGGGAAAGAAGAAATGAGGAGTGCAGAAGGTGAAGACTTTGCTTCCAGGATGCAATCAATTCATGAACAGGTGAAACAACAGCTGCAAGATAGCAACATCAAGTACAAAACCAGAGCAGACATGAAGAGAAGAGAAGTGAATTTTGAAGTTGGAGACTTGGTGTTAGCACATCTCAAGAAAGAGAGATTTCCAAAAGGTGAATATAATAAGTTGAAGTCTAAGAAAATTGGACCATGCAAGATACTGAGGAAGTTCTCTGCAAATGCTTATGAGATTGAATTGCCACCTGGCGTGGGAATATCACCAATTTTTAATGTTGCAGACTTGTATAAATATGAAGATAAAGCTACAGATGATGCAATACAGGATCAAGAGACTACAGAGGTTAACTGGGTAAAAACAACTGCCCACAGCAAGGAATTTGCAGCCAGAAAGAATTCTAGACAAGCAGGTGCACAAGAAGACAAGCAGACGGGAATACTTCCAGTATCTGGTCAAATGGAAAGGACAGCCAATCACTGAAGCTACTTGGGTCACAGAAGATGTTCTACAGAAACTGGGCAAATCTGTAGACCAGCTCATGGACAGGAGCCCATGAAGATTTTTGTCCTCAGAAGTCTGATGCAGGAGCATCTGATTCAGAGGAAAAATCTTCTGATTTATTCCATAAAAATCAAAAAAATCTACAGGCAAGGAGTGGGATCCTTAGCCTGCTATTTCTATGTTTTTAGTTAAATTTAGAAAATAGAACATGCCATCTTTTCTAGATAGAATAAGGCATGCTAGATTAGTGTTGAGGGAAAAAACAAAGAAAAGCTAAGATTACTATGTATTGCTACTTTCTATATGTAATTGATTTTGTAATAAGGCAGCTAGGGATAGGAAGGAAAAAGGTGAAAAAAATCAGCTGCCAAGTAGGAAAGGTTTCTTTTCAGGTAAGAGTCTAGAATTAGAATTTTTTTTTCTATGCATGAACCAATGGGAAAATTGAATGTATTAGCAGCTCTTCAAAGAAAAAGAAAAAAACAGAGTGTCTGGTCCAGGAATAAGAGCGCGGACCTGTGTGAAGGATAAAAAAAGAGTTAGCTGTGTAATCAGGGAACTCCGCGCTGTTCATGATTGGGTAATTGAATAAAATGATTTAGAGGTGGTTTTACAAAAACCCAGCGGTGTCAATTCTATGTGTATGATTGTAGAGTTAATTGGAACGCTATAGCAGTTCATTGGGAGACAACGTTAGCATATATATTTCATGACTGTTAAAAACAATCTGCATACGGTGCTGTCCTATAATTATTTGAAATTCCGCTGTCATTATAACTGAACACTGTATTGATTTGTTAATGTTACATGATTCGAATTGTGGTTTTGTCAAAGGCCATGTGTTGCCTCCATAAATCAATACATTGTTCACCATAGGTTTAACACAATGCCTGGTTGGTAATACGAGATAGCGTGGTTATGAAAATTAAGTGAAGCTGCGCGCTGTATATTGTTGAGAACCCATCGTATATTGTGTTGAATTGCTTATAAAAGTGTTAATAAGCTGTGCTTTCCATTTAATTTGGATACGTTGCTGTCATAATTTTAAAAAGGTTGATCTGCGTATTCATAAATCAGCTGAGGGTTGTCCCCTTGCATTGATTATAAGAAGGCCGAGCGGAGTTGTATGAGTTAAAATCCAGTGAAACGATGTGCGCCACTGTTTGTACACTGTCATAACATTCACCTGTTTGTGTTGTAAGCTCACTGTGTGCCAATTATTTATATATATATATATATATATTATATATATATATATATATATATATATATATATATATATGTTGTTCCTTTCATGAAACAAGGAGTAGACATAAAGAAATTGCAGCAGCGGAATTATTAGTTATTTGTGACAGAAATTATTAAGTTTCCACTATTGCACAAGGGGAAGATTTCATGACTGATGAGCTCGGGGAATTAGAAAAAGACCAAACTGGAGACATAGAAGATATTGCAATCAAACTAGGAAGATTGTCATTGGAACCAGCAAGCAGTCCATCAAAAAACAATATAATGAACCCATCCGGATGTCAGGAAATGTGGTTGGCCATCGTCAACTATGGTCAAAATATTTTGCAACATTCATGTATTTAAATAACAATGTTTCCTTAGGGTTTAACGTGGTTGATGATGTATTTTTTAACGTTAATGTAACATCAATCATTGTCAACCATGGTTAAGATAATGTAAAATTGTAAGAATTAATAACATTAAAGTTACATTCTTAGATTGATGTAACGTAAATTCACTGTTATATTTGTGGTTGACCATCGTCAATCTCATTCAACCTTCATCCACAGTCAAAACTCCTCATCCTCAATCAACCCCGTCACCATGGTAAACCAAGGTCAACCATAATTTTCCCCTTAAATCTTGGTCAACCATACTAATCATTTTCAGTCATGGTCAACTAAGGTCAACCATAGTAATCATTATCAATCATGGTCACGTTAGGTTTACCATGGTATTCGTTGTTAATTTTGTTCAACTAATTTCAACCATGGCAATCATTATCAATCATTTTCAACTAAGGTCAACCATGGTTTACCTTGAAAAATAATGGTTAAACCTCCTCAACCATGGTCTAGTTCATCAACCAGGTTCAACCCCATCAACCCACTTCAACCATTAGTTTAATTATTTTTAATATTAATGTAACATCAACCATGGTGAACCATGGTTAGCAATGGTCAACCATAATCTTTCCTCTTAATTGCTACTTGAACATGGTAATCATTTTCAGTCATTATCAACTAAGGTTAAACATGGACTACCTTGACCAACAATGGTCATCCCTCTTCAATTTTTCAATCAACCTCATTAACCATGGTTAACCTTGTCAAGTAACTTCAACCATTAATGCAACCATTTTTGTAATGTTAATGTAACATGAGCCATTGTGAACCATGGTCAATATTAATGTCACATTAATGTAACAATGTAAGAATATTGAACATTAATCTAACATTGTTAAATATATTTAACATTAATACATTGTTACATTAATATTTAACCATGGCCAAACTCAATTAACCTTAGTGAAACCTCTTCAGCCATGGTTAATGCTTCCATCCCACATAAGTCTGCCCTCAACTAGCATAACCACATTAGTAAATGTTATTTATATAGGTATATCAATGGTAATTTCCACATTTCATATACAAATAGATGTATGAAAATGAGGACAATCAATATATGTAACCACATTTACTAATGTAATTTTGCTAATATACTTTAAAAGAACATTTTTATTACTTACCTTGTGTTAATAACATTGAAACTAAATCTATGTTTTATTGTTTTACCATACTAAACATTTATTCCTCCTCTGGCATTTAACAAATTTTCAGTTTCTGAGTCAGCTTTAGATATTTTAGGGAGGCTACTATTCTGGTGAAATACGATACACACAAATCTGTAGATCCATTCTAGAAATATACAATTTTGAATCAAGACAATCTAGGAAACTCACTAAAGATGGAATTCACAGTAGAGATTAAGTCAGGGTTTTGAACTCGGTAAGTCCTGAATGATTGCATGAAATAATTTCATGGTTTTGAATGACCATACAGAGACATCAGAGGTACCTTTCTATCAAATTCTTAGATATTTTGTTTTTCCACAAAATTTCGGATCCTATGTCTTTCGTAGAGTGTTTCAGCTATGAATTATTCCAATGGTTGTTGTAAAATGTGTCATAGAAACTCAATTATAAATAGTGGCACAACAAAATGTGAATTGACACATATTTGTATTAAATTACAAAACATATGTTTCTAATTTGACGTTATCCAACAAAATTTTAATAAATTCATCTGTGAGAGTGGAATTCACCAAAACCATCCTAGAGCAGGCCAATAACTACTAACGATGGTTCCATGGGTAATGGTTCAGGCTAATGAAAATAATATATTAATATTGGTGCTTATTGTTTGTTTGTTTCTTTCGATAAATACTTATCTGATAATATTTTCTTCTTAGAGATTCAGTCATAAATGTCGAAAATACTTATCTGATAATATTTTCTTCTTAGAGATTCAGTCATAAATGATCGTACTAGTACAGACTTTGTTATGAATTTCTATAGAAAGCGGAGTCTCATCTACCCATTGCATCAACAACAGTCATGAGTGGTACATAAAGTGGCGTGTTACAAATGGATTGCATTAGCAGATATTTAGTTATGAATGAGTACATAGAGAGGATTCTCATAGCCCCCATTAAAATAAATATTACCCAAAGTTATACTTCCTTCAAGATATGATCAGATACTATTTTCTTTCACAAGACATTCAGTCATTTCGAATAATTTCCCCGAGAGATGTATCATAGATACTTCAAGCCCAGATACCATACTTGTTACAAGAGATAGCAAGGATTTCTCATTCACAATGAATGATCTGAGCAAGTGAAACTGGGTGCCTTTCTTTAATATATTTGTGTTAGAGAAAGAACCATGCTACTAATTCATTCCTTTTGAGAAGAGATTCAAGAAATAGTGAATCAAATGGGAACTATGTTAGTGATGCAATTTTTTTTTTTTTTTTTTGCATGTGGTTCACCTTGGTCAGTGAGTGATCGCTACGTCCACGGAAAAATCTGGGTGATAGCTAAGCTAAATCACCCCTCTGCCTACTGCAAGACCTGATCCCAAGGGCTTTGGGTGGATTCGACCTTGTGACCTCCCGATGGCGAGGCACGGTTTTTGACCAACTGAGCTAACCCTTGGGGATGTTAGTGATGCAATTGTATGAGTATTAAAGAGAATTAATATCAACGAGACATCAAATAAGTAGATATTCTAGATATAAGAATGTATGTATTATGATTATTAAAATATAATATTTTATATTAATTATTTAAATAAAATATTTTTAAAAATAATTGTTAAAAGAAGAAATTAATGTGTGTTAATTTTGAAGAGCAACAAGGTATATCACAAGTGGTATTTTTGTGGTGTGGTGGTTTCTCATATGTTTTAGTTTTTAGAGCTTGTATGGAACTAATTTTTGGAGTTAAAAAAATCGCTTCAAGGAAAACTGTAAAACTATGGGCGAGGAAAAGGTCTAGGATGAATAGTAAAACATAAATGTTATTTTTTTTTTTGAATTTATTTTCATAAACAAAAAAGCTATGATCAGCCATAAAATTATGGGAAAATATGTTAAGGGAGAGTTTTATTTATTAGATGGTTATTGCTCTCCCTAGAGATAAATCATCTCAGATGGGACAAAGGAGCTAAGATGGTGAGAGGGGAGAAAACATGAGGAAACCTAGAAGACTTGGTGTGTGGTTGGAGGAATACCAAGTGAGGAGAATGAAGTTGTAAGCTTGTGAACTTGCAATAGGACATTGTTAAAGGTAAGAAGGGCATTGTCAAGAAATGATTCTTAAGCTGGTTGGCCAATGGAATCCAAACTGAGACTTGTATGCACCCCTGAGACTAGACTTGATGGAGTTAGAGAATGTCTAGAGTTGGACCTATCATGGTCACTGATTAGATAAGTGTTTAGAGGTGAAACTAGCGCGGGGGCCGGGGTGGGGGTGTATTGGACATAATTTTCATTCAAATTGTTTGGGTGGATCACTCTTTTTCATGGTCATTTTGTGGTTGGACCAAAAAATTAAGAAATGATAAGTATTTGACCTAATATTAATGATGAATTATTTTTTGTCTCATGTATGTGAGTAATATTTAATGTGATAAGGTATGTTCATTTTTTTTTTGTGTGTGGAAGTTGGTTGTAATTTATTGTACTGACAAAGGAGGATGACTAGTGAAGTAGGTTAGTTTCAAGCCAAATTGATTTAATAGTAGCCCAGAAACAGTGATGGCTTCATAATGGAATGGGACTGGAATACATGAGAAGGTCCTAGGGATAGGCGCTACTCAACGAAAATTCCATACCATACCAATTATGAAAAATAATAACAAAAATGACCTTAGTGGATTATAGTCACCCAAGCTTATTTTCAAAATGAATAAAGACAACACATGTGTATCTTATATTTGAAACCCATGAAGTAAACTGACATTTATATGTAGTGTTCCTAACCTGGTGTATCCTAACCACATACCAATTATGAAAAATAATAACAAAAATGACCTTAGTGGATTATAATCACCCAAGCTTATTATAAAAATGAATAAAGACAACACATGTGTATCTTATAACTGAAACCCATGAAGTAAATTGACATTTATATGTAGCGTATCCTAATAACTAATTCAAAAAGCATAGATATAAGTTATAATGAAAATATCGAAAAGAATTATTTAAAATAACTATGAAAAAATGAATAACCAATACACACTGAGTGTGGTAGAGACAAGATATCATGAGTCTTTAAACAAAATCATATTACAAAGGAAAAACTTTATGAGTGAAACTCTCAAAACAAAAATTTACCAACAAAATATCATTGTAAGAATACTATCAAACTTTAGATCGCCCTATATCTAAACCATTCAACCAAGGACAAATACCTGACAGTCAATAGAATGAAGTATGTGCAATAGAATGAAGTATGTGCACTAGAATTTCACAAAGAAGAAAAAAAATGAGAAAAAAAACAACCAATATAATAGTTAACCTTATTGAAAATTCATTAAAAAAATAAAAATAAAAAAATAGAGAGCTAAACCATTGTTGCATGCAAAGTACAATTCTCCATAAAGAGAAAGTATCAAAGATTATATTACACAAACTATGTGTCACTCCAATTGGCTCCAGGGAAAGGGTGATAACCATTTGAACAAGAAGATCAGTCGAACAATCAAACACTTGATGCAACCCTAAGGGTTTCACACCCATGGAATAAAATAACAAGTAAATCATTTTCTTTTCTTTAACCTACGAAAAGGCTACCATTATTAGAAGTTAAGAAATACTTGATGTAAATAGGAATACTATTATTAGAAGTTGTAAACCGTGGAGGAAAGAGAAAGTCATAAGTTCAACGAGCTTGAATGAAGGTGATAGAACCAAGCCTGGTTGACAATTTCCAGCAATGCAAAGTTGGAAACTAATACAAAGTGATACGGTAAACAAAAAGATAAAATACTGCAACAAAGGATGAGATAGTCGACTTGTTACATTCTTGGCTTAATCATTATTTGAAGCCTAGAAGACAAGAATATTTCGAGGCTTAGTTTGAGGAACTTCACCAGAAGGGAAAATAAACTGTTGAGAATCCCTAATTTAGAGGAAAATTGTTACATTTAGTTTGATCAAAAAGCGAAACGGGGTTCCATAATGCCAAGAAGGGGTCAAAAAAATATTCCTTAGCACAAAAAATATACCCAACTTTATAATGGAACCAATTCGAAATGTTAAACCTACAGAATTTTACATGGGTTAGCAAAGAAAATATTCATAGCTGAACTGTAAGAGTTACCTTATCAATCCTGCAAATAGAAAGAGAATGAACTAAACCCTCGCCAGGAATGAAAATTGTTATAGATCCAAACCCTCGCCAACAAGAGTCAAAATTTAGGTTGGTAGCACAACGAAAGGGAGAGGAGGTTACTAAAACCGTTTGATGTTCACCACAGCTGGAGGGCCAAAACTCTAATTCTATAGTCGTATATCTAAACAAGATCTCGGTGATATGCATTCGAAAATCATCTGGTGGATGCTAGTCCTGGAATCAGGAAGGTTCATACCACATCGGATCAAATACACACACTCTCTCTCTATATATATAATACTCTAATTTTAACAAAATGCTCTAAACAGGGTGAGGAACCAGACCTGACCAATTATTAATGAGGAGAGCGACGTATATTTGCATATGTATTGCGTTAGATGCATAAATAAAACACCCAAATATAAGCCATATGGGAAAATAATAGATAGATACAATGAGCCCTCGTCCTAAGTCATGAAAAGGAATTCATGTCCAATAATACTCTATCATAAACATGATTAATTTAACAAACAAATTAGTAAGTGTTTTAAAATAAAAGGAAAAACAAAAAATTACTATTACTTATTCCTCTCTCCAATTGTAGAAGCTTATGGTTGCATTATAAATTAATGATAGTAGCAAGGATTGAGACAAATTAAAAAAAAATATGGAGGTATTACTAGTTGATGTTACAAGTGGTATTAGAGCTGAATGGTTCAACATTGTGGCATATTTAAGGGAAAGATAAGTGCAAAATCCTTATAGGAGTACATGGAAAGTAATTCCATTATGTGCATTGACTTATTACTGAGGCTACCCTTATGTCGGATGTCTAGCAAAGCTAACAACTATGTCGGTGACCTAAGTATTAATACATGTTAATTATTAAAACCTATCCCGTGACTATGGAATACTGAACATAGAAGACATTTATGGTATGTAAAAAGGAGGTATATATATAAACAAAGCATGAGACATATACATGCGTAGATTAAGTAAAGTATCAAATCATATATTGTTAGACAATTATAAAATATCAAATGGTCATGTCAACAGAGAAGGCATGGTGTTGCATCTTTAAAGTTTTTGGGGTTGTCTGTACAATGATTACATGTTTCTAGGTTTCGTTAAATTGTAGAAATGATGTTTTGACACATAAATTATAAGATTAAAAATTAAATTAAACATCTAGCATGGATTGTTGAAGATGGAGACAAGTATGAAAGGGGGTAAAGTTCCTATTAGAAATAAGACTTAAGTGTCACATTAGATACAATTAGGAGGTAATCAACTGATTGGTATAAAATATCTCCTTGTACATATATTCAATGTTGACCAAGAACCCAACTAAGAGAGTGAATGAGATATACTTGGTTATAAAAATAAACTTTCAAATCATAATAAAAGAGTGATCCTACCTGTGTATGGGCAAAGAAAACAAATAAAGAGACTTTAGTAACATTGTGAAACCCTCACAATAATAAGTGCATCGAATGCTGAAAGAATATATTGGAAACCCATCACAAAAAGGCGACGGGGAGGGGGGGGAATATACACAAAATAAAGTATATGTAGAAATTAGAAATGGGAATAAGAGGGGTCAAGGACCCTATAATACGTAAAGTTAAATCTAATATACACTGGAGCTATACAACATTTATGAATATAAAATATAGGTATAAATAGGTGTCGAGGGTGGGAATGGTTGGGATTATTTCACACATACTAAGTATTAGCAACTAATATGGTTGATTTCGACAAATGTGACAATAAAAGATAAAATCTATATGTGAATATTGTACCTAAGGTATAAATAAGTCCAATGCTATAATACTAGCTGGTACATATTTCATGACTGATGGAAACAAATTTTCAAATTGATAGGGGAATTAATGAATTTTTTCACTTAAAAGTATTTTAATAAAGGAAGCCGCAGGAATAATGGTTACCATAGTAGAGAAATTGGCACAAATAATCAACATGGGGAATTGTAATAGTCGAGTGGTTAACAACTATAGTAGAATTGTTGGATAAAATACCAATCAAGAATTAGTGGCATTTAGATAAGTGGTGATAAAAATTATGGAAGAAAATCAATATTGCAAATGATAAAGTAAGCAATGTAATTTAGACCTTTAAGTTGAAAGTAACATGGTAATTATACCTGGGGTATTCCTTGACGCCAAATAGATATGGAATCAGATCATAATAGTGTTTCCGATATCTAGAAAATATATCCACTTTACATCAAATTTAGCAAGTATAAAGCGAGTAAAGTAAATACCAATTTTAAGAAAATGAAAATCTACTAGAGAGGGAGTCCAATGGCCCTTAAAACATAGAAAATGAATCTAGATAGTTTTGAAATTCCTGTACATTTTGGATGCAAAGAGCCTAAGAATTTTGTGAGTTAGAGACTCACAATACTGAATCATATAATGATTTTCTAAATGGTTTGTTGTAGAACTTCCTTGCAATTGGGAAGGTTAAGTATGGGTGAGAAACAAGTGACAAGAGAATTTCGATCGATTAAAATGACTACTAATGGTAATTTTGATATCTAAAAGGCAACATATATATATGTTAGGAACAAATGAAAATAAGTGTGTATACTAAATACTTTTGAGACTTAGTTGTCTTAGTGGGGCTTGAAGAATGGATAATGGGTATAGGTGGAATGTAGTAAAAAACCGATAAGTAGCCGAGTAAGGTAACCCAAGAAAATGTGGCACATAACCTTACGAAAATTGAAGTTGTGCTAAGGAGAATGTTAGTAGCTTATTAGCACCAACATAACGTATGCTCGTTGTCAGGGGATGTGCTGACATGGGAGATGCAACGTGCCACTAATCAATATTATTCCAAGATAAGAACATAAAAGAAATTTAATATGTATTTTATAAACACAAGTGGAGTTTGATGGAGTGTTACACAACATTTTGATACTGTCCTTGTACTCCTCGTTCCTTGATCCTGGAGGACCTCTACAGTGAACTCCACATGATTTTCCTTCATGAATAAAACCCCATTGTGTCCCTCTTCATGAGCAGATAAATTCCCTTTTGCACCATTTCCATGAAACTTTTATTTTTCCCAGTTTACAAGACCGAAACTAATGACCTTTGCCTACCCCGAACCGATGTGCAGAGATTATCACTATTCCTCATGCTGACCGGAGCGACAGAGCTGTGTTCTAGTCACGCCAATCCTATTATGGAAAGTTTTAAATTAGGAGATGAATCTTCTAGCTCTAGAAGCTTCATAACGAAAGTATGGTAAATGATTTGGCTAGATGGGGTCGATGATGACAGTTTGGGCTCTTTTCCCCTATAATGATGGAACTACCTCAAGGGATAAGACCTTCTCCCATGAGAAGAGGATCCATCTCCCATCCATCTTTCCTATATGAACCTCCCTTCTTCCCATGCACAAGCTAGATAGAGTGTTGATGTTGGTGTGTTTATGCTATTTTAATTTGGAGTAGACAACAAGTTACTACTAGTTGTAGCTATCTTGTTCTGTGAGGGAGGAGTGTGATTTGGTTTGGAGTGAATCCTAAAGGGAAGAGATTTAAAACTATTGTTGATTGAGGCCATCATGGAATGCTAGCAGAAGTGTGTGGCAACCTGGTCTTTTAAGAGGAATACTACAATGTCAAGATGAATGGTTGCAATCTCTCTTTGATATTAATATATACAACTATTGATTGGTTTCCTACATGTTTTGTACTATTACATATTCATGGCTTAATGTTTCTTGACTTGTTGAGGAGGTTGAATTGTAATTTGTCTATTATCGTGTTTGTTGGCTATTGTTGTTTACTTGTTTTAGGTGGTTGAAGAAGGAAGTGAGAGATAGCTGGAGTGAGTAAGCGAGGACATCATCAACAAGGATTAGCGGACCAAGAGGTAGGCACTCTTGATTGATTCTAAACTAAGGAAATCTTCCATGGAATGTATCTGTTATGGGTAGACCCATTATTGGGCTAGAGGAATTCATTCATGTCCACACTTATAATTTTACTTCACCACAAATTGGCGACTTCATTGGGGATCCCAATCCTTTTGTTTGTCTTGGATTTCATGATTTCGTGAAAAAATTTCTTGTTGCATGTTTTCGCTTTGATTCTATTTCTTTTCTCCTACTTACTAGTCTGAGTCTAAAATTCATAGTAGTAAATCTGGTCACTGTTTAATTTTGTTTTTCCTTAGCTCCATCGATTAGCTACTTAATTCACTAACAGTCACACCGATCAACGTGAGTTGCTGAGAAATAGTCGCGCCGACTAGCCTTTGGCACTTGTTGTCAGTCAGGTAGTCGTGCCGATACCTATAAGTGGAGATTAGGGCTTCACCTCAATGTTGGCTAGTGTGTTCTGCTCTTGTGGTTTTGACACCGTAAGACTTTTGGACAGTTTACTTTATGATTAGAAAGATACTTTTCATTTGGTTTTGTTTTCTTGTTGGTTATCATATTTCTGCTGGATTGATGGAGTCATTGAGTGGCCAATGACATTAGGGCATCTAGTTGGTTGTCCATTTAGTAGTTGTGAACATAGTAAGTCGGGTCTAGGTGTGCTTACTCTTTGCATTTTGTTTTTGGTCCTTTTTAGGACTTTGACCTCTTTTTGCACAAGTTAGAAAAGTTTTTGTTTGCCTGCCTAAACATCTCTTTTCCAACATGGATTACATTGCTTGTCTTTTGTTTGGTAAAGTAGGTGTTTCATTGATCTAAATGAACTTCTCTTTTCATGTTTTCATCTACTTGAAGAGCTTACTGTCTCGAAAATTTTTCATTTAAAGATTATATGTGAAAATTTTCTTTCGTTTCTTCATGAAAAGTATGAAATTCTAGCTTGTTGCATCTTTGTGCTACGATAATTTGCATCATTTAAAAGACCAGAATTGCATCTGCATTTGAAAAACGAAGAGAATTTTTTGTTTTTGAAAGGACTAATAGATAAATTGTTCTCAGGAGAATAGGAATTGGAATGCATTTTTCATTAGTTTATTTTTTGAAAAAGTGTAGCAAAAGATCATTTCATTTTCAGTTGCTTGATTGTTTGCATTTGATTGAGTAGTTTTTACCCTCTCTAGTGTAGGCATTTCGTCAGATTGAAAGGGTATTGTCTCATTTAGTTGCATTTAAGGTTTTTTGAGTAGCATCGCTAAGACCTGAAAACTGAAACATAACTCAAAATCAACTTTAAAATGAATTCAATTAACCTAAGGTGCATTTGGCATTAACGATCATATCTAGAAGGTCTAGGCTAGAGACGTGTTCCAACATCTTTAAACCTAGAAATTGTCGTTAGCTTCGGCATTTTAGATAGCACTAGTTTGGATTCGTGCTCCCCGTACTATCGAGTATATAACGGGATACGCCACTAGGCTACAATCCTTTTATCCTTAGGAAGCCAAGTCGAGCACCTTGCAAATGTGATACACTAAACAAAACATTCGGGGAGATTACCTGCTCGTACTTCTTGGTTCGCCAGGAGGTATTCTGCAGTTCATGACTGCCTGGTAATCCTATATACCTAGATCATCCAGAGCAATCATTTGATATTTTTGATTCATTACACTTAAAAGATCATTCGAGCACTTTTCCTTTCGAGCTCGTTTCTAATTGAAAGCGATAGAGTCAACTTTGTTTCTTTCTCGAATCTTAAAAAATGAAAGAGAATTAGTCTTTTATGCATCCTAATAATTGATTGCCCATGATCCAAAACACCCTGTTAGTCTTTTTCTGAGACCAAATTGTGATTTTCCTTAAAATAACTTTAAAGCATTGACATTATTTGTTTCGTCGACTAAGACAAGGCCATCGTGGTTGAACCATCTGGTTCACCTAATTCCTCTTCCTCTCCTCCATCTGAAATATTGTCTGAGGAGTTATTTCTTGAGTTACCAAAGTCACTTGTGGACCAAGATGTTGAACTCGCAATTGTTTTTAGTATTCAACCATTGTCATCTCGTCCTCCACCTACTTTTGATATTGGGTCATCTGCTGATCTTAGCCTAGAATCTCTGGACAACCCCATTTGAACTCCAAAGAGCTCGCTGACCACTGACGGTCATCTTGGACTGGGTATTTACCCTCTGAACCCTCTGTTCGACCCTGTTGTGATATCATCATAGCGTCCTTACTATCCATATGACCAACTGGGTTTTCCTTTGGAACTATCCCCTTGTACTCGTTCGACCATTCGTCATTGTTTGCTTTCAGCCATGGAACCTAAAGGTGATGCTCTAGTCACATCTTCGGATGAGTCCAAAGTTTCTAATCCACACACTAATTAAGGTATCCTCCTAAGGGTTTTCCCTTTTTAGAAAGCATTCCTTCTAGCTTGCCACCCAACTACATGTCTTTAGTGCAGTTGGTTTCAGGTATAGTTAGTGCCTCATCACTTTACCATAATCCTTTTTGGGCATGAGGTGCTAGGCCTACTTCAGGTTCATTCATTACAAGCACAACTTCCCAATAGGCTGTTACTTTATTCCTAATGTAACCCACCATTCTGAATACTCTTGTATTGTCAGGCACAAGTGGTAGTGTCAAAGATTGTCTTTGTTAGTTCCTTCGTTCATCTAGTCAGCAGCTAGATTTTGCCATTGTCTGAGGGGCAGAACCTGAATGTTTCTATGGTGTTAGGTGCCACTAATGTGAGTAGCTCACAAGCTCACATGCTTGGTATAAAATAGCCTTATTCTGGTATTATTTATAACCATGTTGATCCTATTGGATCAGCCAATGTCTAGTACCAATAGGTTCATAATCCCATTGGGCCATCTGGATTGAGCAATGTTTAATATCAGCAACCCTATGGGGCTCAGGTCCAATACCAAAATCCTTATGTTCCATATGGTTCTCAAGGAATGGTTAATCAACCTCACACCCTCCAATCTGGGCAGTACATCTAGCCTGGCTATGGCTAGATTTAGTTCAGAAATTTCCTAGGCACTGTTTAAGTACCCTTACAATAGCAAGGAAAGGCTCTACAACAATGAGGGAAGCCTTTGTTACCATAATGGAAACCTTTGTTGCAGCAACGACTCTCCACACAACAACAAGGGAAAATTATCCTACAACAAGGTCAACTGCAACAACCACAAGGTCAATCCTTACAACAGTTGTAGCAAGACGTGCAACAGCAGATGCAATATACTATGCACACCTCTCAGCCCATGTCCTCGCAGGGCCAACCTCTGCAGCTCTAGGGACAAATTTTGCAATTGCAATGTCAACCCTTACAATAACAAAACCAACCAGGGAAACAACAACCCTTCTATACATAACAATAAGGTCAACCCTTGCAGGGCAGGGTCAAGGTCAAGTCCTACAACAATAGGCTCCAAATCCTCATGTCCTAGGTCAACATGTTCAGAATCCTTCCGGCTAAAGGCATCAGGTACAAAATCCTTATGTCCAAGGGCAACAAGTGTATCAACCTTATGCCCAAAGACTACAGGTCCAAAACCCTCTTGTTTAGGGAAAATAGGTTCATCAGCTGTATGTTCAAGGACAATAGGTCCCATATCCATATGTCCAAGGTCAGTAGGCTCAACAGCCTTTTAATCCATACATTTCCTATCAACAACCTATGACTGGATAGTTCCAAGGTATTCAAGTTTAAAATCCTCCTTATGGTCAAGGTAATCTGCAATGGGGGTAGCCTCAGATTCCATATGGCCAAAATCCCCCACTGTGGGCACAAAATCCTAACCAGTAGGGATGGGCTCCTCCCTGTGGGCCCACTTATCAACCTCCCATGCCTTTTAAATCTCAATTACCTTTCTTGACTACAATTGAGTTCCCAGATGTGTCGTGCCTTACAAATGATCCAATCCTTCATTCACCGTATTGGCCTCTGGTGCCATCCAAGATATCAAGTGAAAGCTAAAGAAGATCCTTAGGCCCATGTGATGACATATCACCTTTGGTTCTCATCAAACTCGCACATGGACAATTCCATTCGTCTCCGTATTTTCCAACAAACCCTCATGGGTGCTACAACAAAATGGTACATCGAGCTACCTCGAAGTACTTACCATGACTTTAACTCTTTAGCCATGGGTTTAAACTCATGCATTTTTAGTTTCCGGTTCACTATGAAACTAGCACCTATTTGCTCACATCTCTTAAGTAAGATACTTCGACACACATATCTGAACACATCCTTGAATGGATACGTAGACGTCGCCTAATCAAGTTCGAGATTGCTGATCAGTTGCTCACTGAATGGCTTACCAAATCATTCGTGGCCCCAATTGCTCGTGTTATAGCTATGGGTGGGTGTGTCATTAAAGAGCAGGCCATTTCTTGTGCCCAGTACATGGATCTAGTTTACTCTCAGTCTGGAACTTTATACGAGTTATTACCCAATGCTCCGTGACCATCATCTGATCCTGCGACATGAAAGTCACCAATTGTTCCTCCCGTTGATGGAGTCATTAATTCAGTATCCCAGATCCCTGCTAAAACTTCTTCTAAACAGAAGTCGGTCTCAAACGTTGTACCTAATGGTTCATCCCAAAATCCACTTGGCCCTGGTAAAACCTCAGAGGTCCACACTATCCAGTCTACCACAATGGAAAAATCCTTGAAAGGAAAGAAGAAAGGCAAAGGAAAAGCTAAAGCCGATGCCTCAAAATAGGGTCCTCCCAAATAGTCTGCTAGGGAATCTTCGTAATGGAAACCTAAGTATCCCTACCTCATTTGCAACAAAGATCACTACACTAAGGATTTTCCCCGATGATCTGAAGTTAGTCGCCTGCTCAAAAGGACCCCTGTTATCATCAAAGAGTCGTTTCCGTCTCAACCAACCCAAATGGTAGACCAACCCCAATCTGCTTCCTCTGGATGTCAAGTGTTCATGATGAGTACGCCTATTAATGTGGCTATAGGATCGAAAGACTATCAAAGTCCTGCTTCGGAAACTGGGAAGAAAAAGAAGTTGTACCTTCTTCTTCTAACCCAATTTCTAGCCCTCTGCATATTGAGCGCCCTAACCTTGATTTTTTTATGTGGCCACCCTCTCGAGGTGTATTACAGAAATCCTCATATAATCCCAATGCCCTAGCTGCTCAACACTATAATATTGTTGAGGATTTGGCTCAGGCACTATCAACCATGTCAGCTCACATGGTACTCCAAAGCTGCCCATCACAGTGGAAGTCTTTGCTGTTAACTATCAGGGAAAACAATCCCACTAATTCCAATTTGGTATGTATTGATCTAAAGAACTATGTTCCACAACTCCCTCATGAGATTACCTTTCTTATTCAGGTAATCATCAATGAGAAGACCATCCACCAAACTATCATCGATGAAGGTGCTTCCACCTACATCATGTCTACTACATGTTGGAAGGTTATTGGTTCCCCTGCACTTAACCAATCTCTGAACACTTTGGAAGCTTTCCATGGGTGCGATTTGTGACCTTTCGGTTTAACTAACCTTGCCATCACCCTAGAAGGAAAGACAGTGAAAATCGAAGTAGAAATTGTTGATGTCAATCTCAATTATAATCATCTACTCAGCTGAATTTGGAGTCATGCCATGCATGTCATGACCTCCTCATTATTTCACATGATCCATTTTCCCCATCAAGGGAAGATTGTCACTATCAACTAGTTGTCTTTCTTTGCCTCTTCCTCCTCAAATGGCAATGTTCTGTACGTCAAGCACACTGGTGCTCCCTATGAGAGTGTGGTGGCAAGTCTCTTCAAAGATTCTGCCTTAATGGGAATTTTTTCACTCCCACCTCCTCATGTTGCCTTTTTCAACATGATCTCGATCAAATCTAATCCCTAGGTAATACCTGAACTAGATCTTGTTGATACTTGGGGCAAGGTTATGCTATTCAGTCCCGTAAAAGTCAATTACATGGAAATTGTTTTGGCTTCGAACTTTGCATCTTCTGATTCTCATATCTCAAATATCTCTCATGATACGTACTCTCAATCCCCTTAGCCTAATGCTTTGGAATCGCCTGATCCCTCAGCTGAGACCTTCCTTGTTGATGAAGGTATCATGGAAATCATGTCTCTCAAGGAATCACCATGGATCGATACTCATCATTTCTCGTCGTTCCTGCCTCGCCCAACAGTCGTGTCTACCACTTTCGAAGAGTCCTCTTCTCCATTTCCCCCACCGTTTGTTACTCATGAAGTATGGTCAGAAGGACATTTGGGTAATATTATCCAAACGATGTTGATTGACATTTCTATCAAACCCAATACTGTTGAACACGCTCATGTTGGAGTATCTTGTTCTCTTAATGAGATCAAGACATATACTCGTCTATTTCAATAATTCCATGATGTGTTTTCATGGTATTATAAAGAAATGTCTGAAAATGATCCTAGCATTGTAGTGCATGAAATACTGACGCATTCGCACGCGAAGCCCGTTCGCTGACGACTTCGCCTGGTGCCCCCTAGGAAGGCTGCTACTATTAAGGGTGAAGTTGAAAATCTTCTCAAGGTTGGGTTCATCTATCCCATTCCCCTTATAGACTCGGTGTCCAATATTGTCTTGGTGACTAAAAGTCAAGGCACGATATGCATTTGCATGGATTATCAAGATCTTAATCGTGCTTGTCTGAAAGGCAACCATCCTACTCCCTTCATTGATCAAATCATTAATGAATGTCTCAGGAATAATATCTTTTCCTTTATGGACATTTTTTCTAGTTATAACCGGCTCAACATCACAGTGGCCGATCAAGAAAAGACAACCTTTATGTTCCCATGGGTTACGTTCACATACAAGAAGCTCCCTTTTAGCCTCAAAAACACTGGAGCAACGTTTCAATGGGAAATGTCCTATGCATTTCATGAAACTCGCAAAATTGTCCAGCCTTACTTAGATGACCTTCCCACTCATTCTCATAAGCGCCAAGATCACCTAGACCATCTTCGACAGATTTTTTTACGCTGCTGCAAACACTATAACATTCGGTTAAATCCACACAAATGTGTTTTCTGCATGGAATCAGGATGACTCCTCGACTTCATCGTTTCCAAGGACAATATTTGCCTAGATCCATTAAAAGTCGAGGCCATTGTAAATTTACCCCCTCCATCCTCAGTACACCAACTCTAGAGCCTGCAAGGAAAGGTCAACTTTCTCCATCGCTTTATACCCAACTATGTCGAACTAGCCACAAGATTTACCCAATTGCTCAAACAAGGAATGCCCTTTGTATGGGATGAGGTGGCCCAAAATCTTTTGACAATCTCAAGGCCATCCTTGTAAATGCTCCTCTATTGCATCCGTGAGACTATTATCAAGATTAAATCCTTTACCTAACCATGGCCCCTAGCACCATTGCTATGGTCTTTGTCTAAGACAACGATGAAGGCAGTGAACATGTAATCTACTACCTTAGTAGGAATCTTCTCGACACTAAAATGCATTATGCACATGTCGATACGCTGGCTTTGGCTGCCGTTAAGGCTATTCAATGCTTTCAGAACTATATCCTTTTGCGCATGACTACAATGATTTTTTAAAGCAACCCTATAACCTATATCCTGACTCATCAGTTGCTGGGGGGGAGTATTTTTAATGGATCATCATCCTGTAAGAATTCTATTTGGTCTTCACTACATCCAAATCCAAGAAACCACTTTTTTTCGTTGAATCAATGTGTTCCCTTCCCTCCAAGGCTCTTCCTACTGGTGAGATGAATAGCTTCCAGATGAGACCGTTTTCCTGATTAGCACCCTTAATACATGGTATGATGATATCATTGTGTATCTCCAAATGTCCACATTCCGGTCTGTGTTGACCAAGCATGATCACCGAAGGATTCAACATCACTCCCAACCCTACTATATTATTCGTGATACTTTATACCGTATCAGTGTCGATTCAGTTCTTCGTTGATGCCTTACGATCGAGGAAGCTGAAAAAGTTCTCAATGATTTCCACTCCAGGGCATGTGGTGGTCATGTGTATGGTTATGCTACAACTAAAAAAACCTTCATGCTAATTATTTCTAGCAATCTATCTTTAAGGACTGCATTCTTGCTGTTCATAAGTGCCATGAATGCCAAATTTACCAACGCAAGATGTGCACCCCACTTACTCACCTACACCTTGTCATTACCATTGGTCCCTTTTCCAAATGGGGCATCGATTATATGACCTATAACCCTCATTCGACTAGGGGGCATGGCTATATTATTATCGCTATGGTTTATTTCACCAAATGGGCCAAAGTGATTCCTACATATTCTGTATATGGTAAGACAGTGGCTCAATTCCTTTTCAACCATGTTATTTCCAGGTTCGGCATACCCCAAGCAATTGTCACAAACCATGGCTCCCATTTTAGAGATTACATGATCGCTGAGCTGACATCTGCATTGGGCTTGCACCATAATGGCTTGACCCAATATTATCCTTAGGACAACAGCCAAGTTGAAGCTATGAACAAGGTCTTGGTCACAATGCTTCAGCATACTATTGGGATGGACAAGTCCAACTAGCATCTCATGCTCTTTTTAGCTTTGTGGGCCTACCGAAGCTCAACCAAAGATGTAATTGGTTTCAAACCATTCCAGCTGGTCTATGGTCTGGAAGCAACATTACCGATCAAATGTGAGATTCCTTCACTAAAGTTAGTTGTTGAACTCCTCCCTGAAACATCACCTCAAGAGGAACGCCTCTTATACTTAGAATGACTAGATGAGAATCGTTATCTCGCTGCCTTGGTCATCGAAGGACAAAAGAAACAGGTCAGAACCCATTTCAATTAGTTAGTCTCCCATTGCACATTCTCTCAGGGTGATTTGGTCTTATTATACGACCAAGCTAACGATAAACTAGGGGCAGGCAAGTTCGATCCTATGTGGCATGGGCCCTACATCGTGAAATGTGTTTTAAGAAAAAGAGCCTATGAGCTTATTGATTATGAAGGAAATCCTCTCGATAAGCCCCGAAATGGGCCTTACCTCAAAAAGTACTCTGCCTAGGTCATCTTGCATGGTTAATTATGTACATTACTATGTGATTCATTTTTGTACAACATGGTTTTGAGTGATAGTTTTCAAGCAACTTTCATGTTTACTATGATTTTATTGCTTTGCAGATCTCTACGACTCCCCATGTTGGTTTCACTGATGGTGCTTGTCGTAGTACCTAGAACCTATCATCTAAGGCATGGGCTATTTATGACCCTAATAGTGAGTTGATTGATCTTCAAGGTATCTGTTTAGGTCACATAACGAACAACATTGTTGAATACAGTGTGGTCATCAAACTGTTGTCAGAAGCCATTCCTCTGGGCATCAGAGAATTGGTTTTCAACTTGGATTCACAGCTTGTCTTCCTTCAACTCAACAGGCAATATTCCATCAGGAACCCTCAAATATTGAGAATGTATCTTCTTATTCATCTATTGGAAAGGCATTTTCATTACATTACATATCATCATATTCCTAGACACATGAATACATTAACAGATGCATTAGCTAATTATGTGTTGGATAGACATTTATGAAACATGTAAAAAATAAACAAACCATTTGTACCATAGTAGATAGGAAAATACAACATTTATATATATATATATATATATATATATGGTGATAATGTTTGATACATCAAAACCCCAAAAATAATATGTGTGTCTAAAATAACATCGATGGCTCGCAAGCCTCATACATCAGTGCCATGTACGCCTCAAAAAATATGTAAGTGTTAGACCCAGAAACTAATCAACATGGTGATCATGATAACAAGATACGACATGTGCAACACGAGTCAGCAATTAGTGGATCTGATCTTAGAATCCCACCATGTGTCTCCGGTATTGATGGGGAATGTCTCCTACCCAAGCATACTCCGACATACCACAAGTTAACCCCTCAAGGTTCCTCGTGATCTCCTCCTTATTGTCACTCCCTTATTGATAAGGGAAATAACATCGATAGGTCAGGGGACACACCTAGATATTGGGGACATCCTAGCTGATTTCTTTTGTCCAATGCCTGCATTAACAAGAGAAATGTTATAAGCACATATATACCAAAATCAATTAAAAATATCTCAAAATTAAAAATTTGATCTTTTACCTTCGTTATCAAAGTCCTCTCCATCTGGTAAGGTCATGTCTGGATCTCCATGGAAATCAGTGCCATTGTATGGCCAATCCTCCACCATGATCTTTTGTTGTCATAGCCATGAAAAGAATGTAGGTCGGTATGACATATGATGACCCCCAGTGATCTTGGGCATCAAACGGCTCTAGCGGGCCATCCGCGGATCACGTGGCATAGGAGGATCTACCTCAGTCAGTTGATACTGGAATAGTGGTACTCGTTCTAGGAAGAATGTCGCAAGTACAGATCCGAAGCAAAATTTCTTCAGATTCCCCATTTTGGCTTTGGACAACTAATGCTTGATGTTCATCTTCATGGCCTTTGCCCAGTTGAAGATTGTAGGACCTGTGCAGTCAATAGCATAAAGGAACTTCGACTTGTTACTCTCATGTTCTGCCTGGGACCCTGCTACTCTATTGATAGTCAACAAAAGCACCCTCAGTGTCATATCCCGCAGACTGTAAATCTCCATCTTCCCACTCTTGGATTTCAGGGCCTCAAGGAAGTGTTCGACAAGCAAGGAAGATATGCTTGTCCCAATCGGACATGACCCATACAAGTTCACTAGATCCCATCTGTGGGATAGTCCAGTGATGAAGTATATATCTTAAGTTTACAACTCCAACTCCTAGTCACCAATGACAAAAGTCTCCCAAATAATGTCCTAAAGACTAATCAGGTATCGAAGCAACTTGGGCTAGGCCCGCATCCCTAGCGTAAGAATGAATTTTAGGATCCCGCAAGCCCTCAAAGCCTCCAAGCAGTTTGGGTCATTCATTGCCTCGGTGTCAACATCTTCATGTTCCTGTTCTTTCCAGTCAACCATTTTCAGCGATTCTCTCCTGCAAAAGCCATTAATTTGGGTCAATAATCATCCTTGGCACATAAAATTTAAGATTAAATGGTCAGTTTTGAAGAAAATAGGGTTTTGTCCTATCCACGACACTAGCACACCAGCTTTAAAAATAACTGTGCCAATCAGTGCAGGTGGCTTTGTTAGTCATTCTTGACCAACGCAATTCCGTACCCGAAAATTGTGCTTACTGAGGGCAAAAACGATTTTCAAAAACCTCCTCAAAAATATAAAAAAGAGGCTAAAAGCATAAATAAAGAATATAAGAATGGAGCTTAGGGCTTTGGCTATTACCTAGAACTAGTGGCTCGTCGATTGACCTCCCGGGTCTCTCACAATTTGCTCCAGAACAATTAGGGAAAAAGTGAGTAAATAGTCTTCACGGCAAAGGTAAAATGGTAAATGGTGAAAATATATTTACTTTTCCCATTTTTATTCATTTCTTCATGAAAATATTAGGTTTTTGTAAATATTTTGGCCTCTTTTATCTTAGGGACTCGATAATACACTTTAGCTTACATGTGTAGTGACAGGTGATGGATGTTCGACGATGATGATGAGTCATGTTTCAGCTCTTTTCTCAACTTGTTAAAATCATATGAAAATATTTCCAAGTAATTTTTCCCTTTTTGACTCGTTAAAGAGAATAAAAACAGGGGGTCCACTTTCAACTCTTTTCTGACCCTTTAAAAACAAAAATATGGTTGAGCCCTTGTCATTTCAAACTCGTTAACGGATGCGAAATGTCATGTGCCCAATATAAATTTATACCTTTTTTTGGGTTGGGAGGCACTATTTACGAAAAAGGTACTCCCTAACTAAAATGATCAAGTGATTCTCTCAAGTATTGTTTTCTACCTTTTCGAGCTCGAGAGACAAAAATGTACGAAGAGGTACCATGCAGATTTTTCGTTTACGTATCTTTTTTAAACTCTCTAAACATCATATTTGTCACCATGACGAACATGAGCTTCTTGTTCCTAGGGCTTGTAAAACTTACTAGGTTGGATTTGTTTGAAGGATGAACTTATAGTGCAAGCATATGCTATCCCCTTCAAGCTTGCGATTAAAAAATAATTGGGGTACCTACTAGAAATGGTGGGGGGAAATTTGGAAATCTATCAGTCATGTTAGCAAATCACTCTTGAACATGACACTTTTTTCTTTGTGTCGGGTTGGGACATCCTCCTTTGTATCATTGACCTTCTTGGGTTTGGGCCATTCATTTTTTCCTTCCATCTGATCTCTTCCACATCATCATGACCACCGATCCTATGGATCCAAAAGCTGCCAAACTTTGAGTCATGTTTTCGATATGTACAAGAGTTATTCTTTTGTAGTTACACTTACCTCTGATTTCTTGTATCATTCAAAATCATTTTGCATCCTCTCGTCTCACGTAGATGATGTGGGATTCATTATGAACCTCCTTCGGCATGGTCGCTTTCCATCAACTTCAACTCATTATCCAGGAAGTTGACAGAGAGACTCCCTTCAAGTACCTTAGAGCTTGTATGCCCTAATGACAAGTTCTTCACTCTTGATGACAAGTTCACATCATTGGATTTCAATCGAGTGATTTCATAGGTGATCAACTTCAGTTCCTCTATTCACATTCTGTGGATTGTGCTGATAGTACGTTGAGGACCATTTTCATTATTGGTGGTTTCTCTCGTGCTTGTTAACAGTTTACATCATTGAATGGTAATCAAGTGACTTTCTAGCATGTTGAACATCAACACATCTATTCACATGTTAGAATATGTACTTTGATTGGGTTGTGTTGGAGTGCAAGACCCTAGACTTAGATCACAAAAGTCTAGGTTGTGAAGTGTTGTGACATGGTTATGATGATATGCATGTCCCTATTAGATGGCTAGTTGTGACTAGACCATGAGTTATCATATGTGATCCTTCTCTTTGGTGGATGGCTGCACCCATACTTGGATCCATTTATAAGATCATTCTCTATATGGTTGTGTCCATGCCACGATTCATGTATCAGTTTACAGATATATGTATATGTATTTGTACTTGCTTGCAGGTTTTCTAACAGAAAACTGGTTCCTCGCACTGATTTATAAAGCATTTCATCCCTCACTCCAATTCGGCCTTCACACTTTAGGTGGCATCTGTTTCATAGCATTTCATCATTGTCCCTGTACTCTCCATTCCTTGATCTTGGAGGACCTCTACAGTGAACCCCACATGCTTTTCCTTCATGAAGAAACTCCCATTGTGTCTTGCTTCATGAGCAGATAAATTCCCTTTTGCACCATTTCCCCTGAAACTTCTATTTTTCCTAGTTTACAAGACTGGCACTAATGACCTTCATCTAGCCCATAACAATGTGCAGAGATGAGAACTACTCACGTTGACCAGAATGACTAAGCTATGTTCTAGTCACACTGATCCTATTATGATTTTTTTTTTAAAATTAGGAGTCGAAGCTTCCATCTCTAAAAGCTTTGTAATGGAAGTCTAGTAAATGGTTTCTCCAGATGGGGTCGAGGATGACATTTTGGGCTCTTTTCCCCTATAATTATGGAACTACCTCAAGGGACAAGACCTTCTCCCATGAGAAGAGGACACAAATCCCATCCATTTTTCCTATATAAACCTCCCTTCTTCCCAAGCACAAGCTAGTTAGAGTGTTGATGTTGTTGTGCTTATGCTATTTTGGTTTGGAGTAGACAACAAGTTATTACTAGTTGTAGCTATCTAGTTGTGTGAGGGAGAAGTGTGATTTGGTTTGGAGTGAAACCTAAAGGGAATATATTTAAAACTATTATTTATTGAAGCCATCATGGAATGCTAGCAAAAGTGTGTGGGAACCTGGTCTTGTCAGAGGAGGACTGCAACATCAAAACAAATGGTTGTATTGTCTCTCTGATATTAATATATGCAACTATCAATTAATTTCCTACATGTTTTGTAATATTAAATATTCATGACTTAATGTTTCCTGACTTGTTAAGTAGGTTGAATTGCAATTTTTCTATTATCATGTTTGTTATCTATTGTTGTTTAATTGTTTCAGGTGCTTGAAGAAGGAAGCGAGAGATAGTTGGAGTGAGCAAGTGAGGACATCATCAAGCAGGACAAGTGGACCAAGAGGCAGTCCCTCTTGATTTATTTTAACCTAAGGAAATATTCCATAGAATGTATATGTTCTGGCTAGACCCATTATCGGACTAAAGGAATTCGTTCATGTCCACACTTATAATTTTACCCTACCACATGAGGTGTTTGATTAAAGTGAACATATGCTTACAAAATCAAGATGTCAAGATAACCACACTAAGATGATGTGTTGAAAAAATTGATGGGCACAAAAGATGAAAAATGGGAAGGGATTTACCAAGCTCCTTAATTAATGGTTTTCAAAACACAAAGGATGCAAACCCAAAGAAGAGGGCTAAGAGGAACTCATAGGTGAGGTATGTCTGAGAAATGCTATTACAAGATTTGGTGATGTGAACTTCTTGTTATCTTTTGTTGATTTTAAATATACCATACTATTCCAAGTTGTGCTCTTGAATCATCATATTGATTTTATTTAATATTACCTTGTAATTTTTAGCCTCGATGGTACTAGGAAAAATTAGAAGTAGAAGATTGAAACCAAGAAAAAATAATTGAATTATAAAACCTTGATCATGGATTCTACAGGCAGCTAACATGGACATAACTAGGTTTCATTTGATAGATGACAAAGATAATATCTACCACGGAAAGGGTAAGTGGAAGCAATTGTCCTAGAACTTTGACAATGTTTTCTTGTGGTATATTTGATATCATGGATTTGAGATGGTGTCTAAGAACATACTATTGGTTGCAAGAATTCATGGCAAAAAGGTAAGGAATTCCTCCTTAAACTTAAAAATTAAAATAAAATAGTAATTATGAAAATAAGTATGCTTATTGTGGGGGTGGTTTGATAAGAAAATTAGGAAAAACCACTACTTAATAGCATATCACTAGATCTTACAAGTCAATTATATTAAAATAATTTTCTGATGGATGAAGTGAATAACACGTTTTGATTTGTCATATAAGAAAATAACTATATTAGAGAAACATGGTGAGTGTGAAATAGATAACGCAAAACAGTGAAATTCCATGAGTATACATGGAAGAAAAATTGTGTACGTCTTTCATCAACCACCTGTAATGCAAAATGGTGGTATAAAAAAGAGGGGTCAGATTGAAGGAATGTTGCCATGTAAATTCTTGGTTTTGCGCTAAAATAAAAGAGAAAAGTAGCCCCAATAGATGTAATTAAGTGTACCTAGACAAAGTACACAACATTATAGCTGCCTTGAGCATGGCAAGAAAGGCAAGTAACCCTTAATGTTACTCATTCCTGATTAAGACATATGTACCATTTGGATACTAAAACAAAAAGCATAGTAATTCTACTAGATACAATAGTACACTAATTGTAGTCCATGATTTAAAATAGCTAATAATCAAACACCCAAAAAAGAAAGGAAACAATAAATAGTTTCTGCAATAATATTACTATACATGCAGTCTAAGTGGAATTAGTATTATAGGGTTTGGAATTTACAATAGGATCACATAGTGGGACCCTTTTCAATTAGTGTAACCATGAGTAAGTAAAATAATTTAGAATGATGAGTTTACAATGATGTTGCTAACTCTGATTGAGTTCAAGTTACTAACCCTTGTTGGATTGTGATGCATGTTGATGACCTTTGCTAAGTATATAAATAACAAGTTGCAGTGTTCGTAATGAAGATTATATATATATATATAATAT
Source organism: Pinus taeda (assembly GCA_000404065.3). Classification (NCBI taxonomy): domain Eukaryota; kingdom Viridiplantae; phylum Streptophyta; class Pinopsida; order Pinales; family Pinaceae; genus Pinus; species Pinus taeda. Next base: position 56,423 of record APFE031299936.1, on the reverse strand, counting down.
ATATATATATAATATATATAATATAATTATGTGGATGGAAACCAATCACCATAAGTGATGGTGGATGTAGTTCATATTAGATGGGGGAATCCTGGTTGAACCTTTGCAAATTCTTTATCAAAGAGAAATTATGCTATAAAAGCAAGTGATTACTCAAGTTATGTGCAGTTGAAGCACTTCATCCTGGAGAGGTTACATGTGAAGATTAATATTATATGCATGAGGCATATTATAGCCTATTTTTAGGGCTAATGAAACATCGGGGATGACATTTTGCTCAGGAGGTGGCAGAGATGTAACACTCCTCAATAAAGTTATAAATGTTTTGTTTTACCAAAAATGGCTTGGTAAAACTATGGGTCGGGAAAATTCCAGGGATGAATGGTGAAAAGAAAAATTATTTCGTTTATTTGAATTTATTTTTATAAATAAAACAAGTTATTGTCATCCATAAAATTATGGGAAAAGTGTTAAAAGAGAGTTTCATTTACTATATCGTTAGAATACAAGTATTCCTCTACCTAGAGATAAACCATCTTAGATAGAATGAGGGAAATAAGAGGGTGAGAGGAGAGAAAACCTTAGGCATCCTTGAAGACTTGGTTTCTGGTTGGAGGAGGTCCAAGTGAGGATAATGAAGTTATAAGCTTATGAACCTACAGGAGGCCATTGTACGCACGACGCTATCAATAAATGATCCTTGAGTTGGTTGTCTAGTGGAACCCAAACTAAGAATTGTGTGCTTAGTTTATCCCTAAGAATTGACCTGGTGGGGTCAGATAATGTCTAGGGTTGGACCTGTTATGGTTGTTGATCAGATAAATATCTCCAGGTGAAATTGGCTCAGGGAGACAATTGGACATAATTTCCATTCTCATTTGTTGGGTGGAGCACTCTTTTTCCTGGTATTTTGTGGCTGGAATAGATATAAAAAAAAATATATGTATTATACCTAATATCTATTATGAATTATTTACTATATCATGTTTATGAGTATTCTTTAATGTGATAAGATATGTTTTTTTTTTTGTATGGAAGTTGGTTGTAATTTATTGTACTGAAAAATTAGGATGACTAGTGAAGTATGTTAGTTTCATGCCAAACTGATTTAACAGTAGCCCAAAAACATTCTTAGCTTCATACTAGAAGGGGCCTTGAATACATGAGCAAGTCTTAGGGATAGGTCATGCTCAAGGAAAATTCTATACCAATCATTCAAAATAATAACATAAATGACCTTAGTAGATTATAATCACCTAGATTATTTAAAACATGAATAAAGACAACACATGTGTAACTTATGAATGAAACCCCTTTAAGTAAATTGGAAACTATGTGTGTTGTATCCTAACCATTAATATTATAGTTCATGAGAAATAATTTGAAAAATATAGATATGAGTTAGAGTGAAACTACTAGAAGTGAATTATTTAAAATAACTATGATAGAATGAACAACTAATACACACTAAGTATGGTAGATACAAGATAGCGTAAGTCTTTTAAAAAAAAGTAATTCAAATGAAATGTATTTATGAGTGAAACCCTCGTAACAAAAATTTACCAATAGACTATCATTGTAAGAATACCATCGAACTATGGATGGTTATGTATCTAAAATATTCAACCAAGGACAAATACCTAATCATCAAAATACTTAAGGAGTATTTCAAAAATTATTTATACAATTTCACAAAGAAGCAAAACAGCCAAGAAGATAATAGTTAACATGATTGAAAATTCATAAATAAAACTTATATAGTTAAACCACCATTTCATGCAAAATCTAATTCTCCAGAGAGAGAAAGTATCAAATATTATGAAACAAAGGATGTGTAACTCCAATTGGCTTTGGGCCAAGGGCCATAACTAGTTAAAAAGGAAAACTATATTTTTATACTCCTATGTGTTATTTCAATTAATTTAGCCCAAATAAATTACTTCATTAGATATATTTCAATGTAAATTAATATTTTTCATCAATCAATAGTAGCTAAATATAGAATAGTAATACACTGACAAATAAGAGACAATTAACACATCAACTAGAGACACTAGATTTGGTCAATGACTAGGAAAAAACCCCCCAAGGGAGAAAACCCTTTGTAATTATTCTTCTATTAGATTGTTATAAAATGTTTACTAGATATTAAAATGATCCCATAAAAAAATATCCAACAATATCAACCAAACAATATTAAAATTATGATCCTAGCAATAATATTGATCAGATTTAGCTTTCCCAATCTGCGGTCATGTGCAATCAACTGTGAAACTAAAACCCTAGATCCAAACTGCATGGAAGAAGTGTTATGTGTGTGGCTAAGCTGATCCAACCACATGCATGATCTTGTGTGTCTGCAGTTATGACCGAAAAATTCTTGTGTCCACCCTACAACTAGAAATAAAAAACCCTAATCACACATGCGAGCTTCAGACCATGCAAATTTAAACTTGTACAAACCAAACATCATGAACCACTCTTCATACCTATATGAACCAATCTAATGAAGAGAGAGAAGAAGAAGATGCTTGATTATGATGATTTCAAAATGAGCTTGAGGTCACTTGTATTTATAGGCTTCCAAAGGTGTCCAATTTCTAGTTAGGGCTCACCTGATCAAATGTGAGATTGTGGGTTTCAATTTAAAAACACACTTTCCCTTATCCAAATTGAGTGCTTGAAAATAAAAATTTGTCCTCTCGGAAATAGTAATCTAGTCCCATGATTGGAATTTTCACTGAACTACCAAATTAATACTCACTCTCAGCTAGGGAGAAATTCCAACTCTGTCGTGTAATCATCATAGGTATCATGTCATTATCTCATGTCCCATCTCTACTCAACTTTATGTGCTGAAACATTATCAATGATAAAGAATAACAATCATCAAGGAGATACAGCTACCACCCTCTCGTGACAATGAGGAAGGTCCTATTAGACACTATCACCTCATGCCCATGATAGTGGGGAAGGTATTATGGAACACTCTCACCCTAGGTCATCTCATAGGTGATCAATCATCTTCCACCTTGTGTCGAGAAATAGGCATGATACAATATTGCATCCATCCCATTACTTCCTAATCTTCCCAATAATGACCCTCAGGAGTCATGTGGTCGAAAAAATTACATCATAATTCTTTGGAGAGATACCCGACTCACCAACTGTAAATATCACACACCCCCAAGCCCTTCTTAACCTATTGGCCAAATAGAGAGTTGTAATCCCAACAAGCCCAACTTGTTGATATGATGAAAAATCGGGTATACTCTACTAGACCAAGATAGGGGAGCAACATCTTCCATCCCTTGGGTGATAGATAGGGGTGATACCCTATTCTACAAAGATCCCTCAACACTAGGAGTCGTTCATCTCAATTCCTCACCCAGGGAGCTCAGACAGAGGGGAATTGTTGGCTCAATCTCCTCAATCAATGATGCCCCTTATCAAGAGGGGTCACATCCATCGGTCCAAGATTCTTTCTTAGGACCATGAACTTCCCCTTTGGTAAAGCATAAGTCAGAATATCTACAATCTGCTCATCTATCAATATATGATGGAGTCTAACGACTCCTATCTATACCATTTATCGAATGTAATGATATTAAATCTATATGTGCTTGGAATTTTCATGAAATATAGGATTCTATGCTAGATAGATCCCACTCTTGTTGTCACAATATATCACTGTAGTGTCTAGGACCTACTCAAACAACTCTCCAAAGAGCTTTCTCAACCAAACTACTTCGCAACTAGCCATGCTAGCAGAAATACACTCTGCCTTAATGGTACTCAATGCTATGGACTTCTGAGATCTAAGGATAAAAGAACATCTATAAGTGGTTTTCCTATAAATAACATTTATTTCCCAATCAACATCGGTATATCCATGTAGTCAAACATCTCTAGTAGAATATCTCAGACCAAGGGTGATCGTCCCATGCAAATATCTCCAAATGTGTTTGGTAGCAACCCAATATACATGGTGAGGTGTGGTTATGAATTGACTCAATGTGTTCACTGCATAACATATGTCGAGAAGAGTTTCCTCTAAGAACATCAAATCCCCAATCTATTATCTACACTTAGATGGATTCACCAAATCGGGTCCTGCAACTTCTCCACATAACTTGTTGAAATTTGTTAACATTGATGTGGCTAAGGACTCACATTCCATCATTCCAAATCTTTCTAAGAACTTCACGACATATTTTCCTCATGAAAAGAAGATCTCATTGGGAATTTTCCACACCTCGCTATCTAGAAAGTAGTGCAAGAGTCCAAGGTCCTTCATCTAGAAGTCAGAGGCTATCTCCCTCTTACACTTGATCATCAGGGGCTCAATACCTGTCATAAAAAGATCATTAACATAAACCAAATCAATGGCATACCTTGGACTACCTCGAATTAGATGTTGGGATCGACATTCACTAGTACAAAATGGCTAATTAGTTACTAAAACAATGACTAAAAAATGACTATTTTTCAGTTGGTGACTAGTGGTAGATAATTTACAGTATCTTATAACACGACGAACTTTTAGTCATTTCTAGCTTAGTCATTAATTGATTGTCTCAATTTTATCATCTAATAGTATATTTGGTCATAAATTTGGTCATTAATTTAGTTATTGATTTAGTCATTAATTTCCACAATTAATGACCATATATACAACAAAATATATTACTATATGATTATCTGAGAAAAACGGTTAATGGCCAAAGAAATCTGACCAAAATGTTGGTTGTGTAATAAGATACTATAAATTAGCTACTAATAGTCATATATATGCAAATTTTAGTCATATTTTGAAACCAATTAATGTCCAAGGAAATAAGACTAAATTTTTGTCGTGTTATAAGACACTGTAGATTAGCTATTAGTAGTCGTATATATGCAAAATATACTTGTAATTTGTAATGAAAAATTAATCATTTGCAGTAGTCATTTATATTTTTTTGGTAGTTTCATATTCATTATGTAAATAACTAATTTAGTAGTTTATATTCATTTCATTTATTTTCATTTATAATCATTTTAAACAACTAATTTAGTTGTATATTAATTTTATTTGTGTTCATCATTACTTAATATAAACTACTAATTTAGTAGTTTTAGATTGATTTTATATGTTCATTATTAATCAACATAGATTAATTAGTACGATTTTGCGACTAAATTAAGAAAACATCATACAATGTGAGTTGGTTCATCTAATATGAAAATTCAAAATTGCACATGTTAGTTAAAATACTAAACAATATGAAGTGCAACTATAAATAATTTCAACCACATAAATTATATTATATGAAACGTCAAATATTACAATATGAGTTTCCAACTTAACATTGGTTGGGCTACAATTTACTCATGAAATGTTGTTTCATCACTATAAAACATTATCATTGTGTTGTCAAGTCATTGCAGGTGAATTCACGAACTATGAAGACTTGAACATCAGTCTCTATATGTGTGTCTTATGCGGGATATTGGCTTGAAGGGTACCACTAGACTAGTTCTCTTCTCTCCCTTTTTGCATTTTTCACTCCAGTGTTAGTGTTCTCCTCTCACTTCAAATCCTGCTGCTTACCATCAATACTGAGTTCCTTTTTTGAAAACAAAAGAACCTAGAATTCAGAGTGAGACATGGAAGATGATGAACACTAGAATATAAATGAAAGTAGAATATAAAATATTTATATTACATATACCTCAACATCAGGAATGTTAAATCCTTTCTTCCCCATAAGAGCAAGAAACTCAAACAAGTTTTCTTCACTTGAGTGATAGGGGCCACTATGTGGCCAGATGACCTATATAAACAATTTAATGTCACCATAGAAAAGAATAACTTAGTAACTTAGTATTCAACCTTCAAGGAAAGCTTAGGCACAACAATGCCAACTAAGTTACATGCTAAAAAGCTCAAGTTGTAAATAACTTGTTAAAACAAATAATCTGAGTTGTGATGTCTAATCCTTGTCATTTTATTCACAACAACAATTTGTTGTCTAATGCATGAAGTTGGTCAAGTATATAAGTACCATGTTCTCAAATAACAACAAGAAAGTAATTTTTTCTACTAATCATGAAAATATTTCAATACAAACAATGTTGAAAATAGAAACAAGAAATGCTAAAAATAGAAGTGCTAAAAATAGCACTACTATAAATAGCATTTCCAGATATGTTCCAATTTTAGTTAGTCCCTGAACTAAAATTGAGAATTAAAATTTGAATTTGATTTTAGCAGCTATTTGTAAAATATTTAATTAATTCATCTTAAGTTAATTAGTTGTAGAAAATCAAACATGAAGTCTATGTGAAGACATGCAATAGTTTCCCCTTTGATTGAGGAAGTTATCCCTTGATTAAGGAAATCAAAATGAGTTGTACTTTGGGTTGTAATTGGTTAGCTCAGTTAACTGAGTTAAGTCTAGTTAGATTAGTTACAACAATTTGTGGAACTGATTGTGAGTTCAGTTAGTTAATGCATGCATGCATGTAACTACTACACTTCAAATAACTAAATATTCTCTCATAAATAACTTGTGCATGTCAGTTTAGCCAGAGACCCAGTTGATATCAGATGATGGGACAATGTACTATCAGTTGTAGGAATATTCCATTGAGGATATCTCTTGCATGCAGAAGGAATTCATTCCTTGGATATTGCGTAGTTACTTCTGAATTTGGAGAGTTGTGTGAGAGGTCAATTCACACAAGTAGAAGCTAGAGGAACCAGGAGAATTTGCACAAGGAAATAGGAGGCTTGGAGGGTCGAAGGAAGGCATATGTTGTGTCTATTCAGTCTATGAGCAGCATTGAGGGATTGTACTTAGAGCTGGATAACATGTGAGCTAAAGCTTTGTGTAATCAGGAAATATTTCCACTTGTATGATAATACAAGGATCAAGGTTTTTAGCTGAGGCTTTCCCCAGAGTATTCTTCTTTGTTCATGTGTGATTGATTTCTCATTCTCTGTTATACGTGTTTTATTTGATCTTGCTGAAAATTGATTAAGCTTCCACATGTTTGTTTGTAGAAGTAAATCAAGTATTTTTCTTTAGTATATTGCATTATTAGGTGATCTACAGTGAGAAATTCTACATGGTATCAAAGCAAAGGTGATCAAAGCAAGGAACAATATAAAAAAAAGTTCAAAGTTTAAAGTTCCTGATTATAGAATTCTAATTCTTATCACATATTAAAGTTTAGCAATGGCGTTCAATGGTTTGAGACATGAGTATGCCCTTGATGGCAGCTCGAATTATATAGCCTAGAAGGATCACATGGAAGCGATATTAGAGGGAAATGGTTTGAAGGAATTCATTTATCAAGAAGCCCCCAAGCTAACAACAGCTAATGCCCAAAAAATGGTGGAATGGAAGAAATGTGTGGCTAGAGCGAGGAGGATTCTTCTGGAGGGAGTTTGGGACCACATAGTCTCGAGTCTCCATGGGAAGAAGATATCGTTTTCAATGTGGAAAACATTGAAGGATCTATATCAGAACAACAACGATAAGAGGAAGTTGGTGTTGAAAGACAAGCTTCAGAAAATCAAGTGTGAAAAGGGCGACATGATCTCCACATATTTGAACATGCTCACTACCTACAGGGATGAGCTTGGAAGTGTAGGGATCATGACAGTTGATGATGACATGGTGAGTCTTGCTCTCCTCTGTCTTCCTAAGAGCTGACATAGCTACCAAGACTTGGTAAATGGAGGAGAGAAAATGCTAGATTGGGAACGACTTTGGTAGGATCTGATGCAGGAGGTGTTATAGACATTTTTGGGCACTGCAACCCCAATCATAAATGTCCATAAACTAAGGGATCCTAAGTCCCTAAAAGTGTTGCTTCACTACCTAAAGGAACAAGGTCATCTGATTACATCATCTCCCAGAAGTTCTCCACAAAAAACTGCTCAGAACTAGTCAAAATTGTACCATACAGAATGCCCAGTGTAGAGGGTGCGATGCATACTACATTCCTAGTGTAAAAGGTGCAATGCATACTGGATGGCCCCTCTGTAGTGTGTGATGGGCGAGAATGGACAAATGCCAGAGACAGTTTGTGAGGTGGAGGATAAAAGAATCTTCCAAAAACTTCCCCTCTGACACTTGCCTCTCTGATTTCGCCCAGGGATGAGTAAGAGGTCATCAATATCCAAGTGGAATCAAGAACTCTCAGAGAGAGGACACTAATCAAAATCCCAGAATTTGACTCACGCCCCCTACAATCATCTATATATGGATCCCTCATCACAGAGATCAAGAGGCAAGAATCTTGTATCTTGTAGAGAAGTGTTGTTGGTTTTCTGGTGAAACTTCATAGTGTTGGGTGATCTAAGCTTTACTTGAGGTGAAGAAGGGCTTTCCTGATGGAAGATGATGCTGGGTTAGAATAATTAGTTGTAATCCTCTTACTATTCTTGATATAAATAAAGCTATTCAAGTGTTCCTCCACATTCTTGTATGCCCGATTATATATGCATTTTTGTGGTCAATACATATTTGGTCCTGTGTTGTTTATGAATATAACTCTCTGTTCTTCGATAATATTATGCTGCTTTGATTCCACAGGTGCTCTTTGAAGATGGGTAGATGAAGAAGAAGTGAAAAAGACCTATCAAGAAGGAGAGGAACCAGGCAAGGAACCAAGCGCAATACGAAGGTTGGTGTCCTTTGTTCTTCTCTTATCTATTTTTCATAAAGGAAAGCGAAAGTAGTTTTAACTTGTTTGTTTCTAAGATAGCTATCAGTCTTAGTGGGAATAGTAGCTCTGAGTGGACACTATTCTCGGTAACAAAATGGCGACTCTGCTGGGGAGTGAATAGATTTTTTGCTAGTCTGTATTTGTTTGTTTTATAAACTTACAGATGGAGCCTGAAGTCAAGCCAGCTAGCCTTTGAACTGCATTTTCTATGCAAGTACAAAGTAGATCAACACTGCTTCAGTCTATCTCCGGGTTTTTTTTATAAATTTAACAATCGTTCTGCAAACACTCTAATTTCCCTAAGTGGTGGCTCTAGTAACCTCCTTAGATCAACCCCTGTGATTTATATTTACTAAATATCACTTACTCGGCCTAAATCCCATAACTGAACTGAAAATTGTGAGAAAAGACTAGATAGAAGTCTTGCATTGGTACCATCACACTCTGTCTTCAAGGTACTCTGTATGCATCGCACCTCCCATGTGAAGTAGGTGAGATGCATACTGGATTCCCTTTGTGACAAGTGTGATGGTAAGGGAAGGTTAATTTTACCTTCAGAATTTAGTTTTTTTCACTCTTTTAAGCTCTATTAAGGATTTTTGCTATTTGTGGTCAGTATATCTCTGTGGAAACCCCCTTCTCTTCCATAATTTTGCCTCCATTGTGCAAAGAACTGTAAGTGTTTTTATGTATTATGTGCCATTTTCAGTTCTCTTTTACAAAGAAGTAGCGTAATCAGACTGACGTTTCTTGATCTGAAAGTGTTGCAAGTGTCGTTTTCATTCATAGAAGAGAATCTTATTGTCCTTGATAGTTGATTGTACTGTTACTCTTGTATGTGTTTGGAATTATTAGTTTTTAAAGTGTCGAAAATAGTTTTCATTTCAAAATGAAAAGTGTCGTCCTTATCTTCACTTAGTTTTGGAAAGAAATTTGTTAGTATTGTCGCTTTGAAAAGATAGTTCAGATTTGCACTTAGCTTTCTTCTTATCATTCACACATTAAGAAGGATAAAAACAAATACATGCATGTGCATTTGCATTTAGACTGCTTGGTTTGATTTAGGACAGTGCATTTAGTGTGTGCTCTATGCTCTTTGTTGAAAGACCCCTAGTTCTCTTTCCTTAGTAGCTAGGATTTTCATTGCATAAGAAGATTAAACAATTGTTTATCATCTTAGACTGCATTTTAGGAATTGTATATACACATCATCCAGTGAACCTGAAAGGAAATTTTTAAACAATATCAACTATAAAATAAATTTAATGAATCTAAAAACACTTTGGAACCTAACACACAACATATAGAAGTCTAGGCTAGAGACGTATTCTGGCATTGTAAAGCCTGGTAACTGTCACTTTCACTGTTGGTTGGGTGATTCCTCCTCTTTGAGACGAAAAGTGCCAGTACGGACTTGTGCTCCCACATACCATTGAGTATATATTGGGAGACTACAATAGGCTATATTCTTTATCTTTAGGAAGCCGTGTCTGCTGCCCTATCGATTGCAATGCACTGAACACAGCATTCGGGAAGATTGATTGCCGTACCGTAAAAAGTATTCTGCAGTTTTGCAATTGGTTTGGTAATCCCTCTGTCTAGATTTCCAGAGTAGTCGCTTTCATTGCTTTTCAGACTCCTTAAAGGAAAAGGTCCATCTGAGCACTTGTCACTTCAAGCCCATTAAAAATCGAAGGTGACTAGAGTCATCTTTTGTTTTTCCTCGACTCTTAAAAATTGAAAAAACAAGTTATGTCAAAGCATCTAAAATTCATTTAATTCGGAATCATTTTCCCTTATTAATTTTGATTTGATCAAGTAATCCACAATCGTGGAAGAAATTCAATCAAAACCCCGTCGTTCGCGAAGACTTACGAGTCAACCATCGTTGACTCCAGAAACGAAGCTATTCTGGACAAAGCGAACTCGTTTGACTAGATAAAAGTCCCATAGGTTAGTTGGAGAAAGTACTCCGACATCCTCAGAGACTCCGATTACTCTGAACATTTTCGGTATCCCTACCTCTACAGAAGAAATTCGGCAACAACAAAAGGACATTACAACTTATGCTAGTGCGACGGTAAACACTTATATTCCTGAACTGGCTCCATCTACAGCTGATTCAGAAGGTTGTACTCCGCGAACATTTGTCGCTGCATAGTTATTATCTTCTTCGGAACCAAAAATATTTTATGGACCTGACGGTCTACCTCTTCCTCCTGGATTGATTGCCATAGAAGAGATTGTGGAAGATCCCCCATCTAGCGCTCCATCGCAATTTGGAGCTGGGATCACCCTATATCCTTCTTCATCAGAAGTTATTCTCCCACAATCTGAAGTTCCCGAAGAATTGCTAAGGAATCTTTTGGATAGGCTTAATATGTCTGAACAACCGTAGACATCTAGGACTGTCATCCAAGACAACAAAAACAGAAGTTCCTGCTGCTACTCCAACAATGTTCGTCGATGTGCCATCTATCCCAAATAGCTCTCAATCACTGGATGGAGTCCATCCAGGGGTCGTTTCGACAATATGGGTTGTTCCCGTTTGTTCATCGGGAATTGTATTTGGAATCTCTTATGTTGAGTCTCGACAAATTGATCCTTCACAGGGTCAATTTGGGCAATCCAGTCCTCAAAGGCAAATGATTCCTTTGAGCATTGGATTACCACTGTATGGAGGGCCATACACCCTTTCATTGTCCTCTTCAGAAGGACAACCATGCGAGAGTTCACAAAAGAAATTAGGTTATGCTGGAATTACATCTAGAAATTGGGTGCCAATCCTGGCTCAACAACCAGGAGTTGTATACTCAATGCGACAAAGTTTACCTATGACAAATATACCCAGTAGGCCAGCTATTGTGGTACTGTTGCAAGTACAAGCATTGCTAGTTATATGCCAACCTCAGGTTTTTGAGGTTATAATGCAACAACCTCTTGTACCTACGACACGACCACAGTCACCAACTAGTGGAATGACATAGGTTCAAATGAGGACCATCACCCCACATCTTGGTCAAGCAGTTAGTACTAGACAATAGCTCATGGCTTCACAACCCTGGCTGGTGCAATACCAAAAACCACAATTCCAACAAGCTCACCAAGGATATGAGCAATAAGTCTTTGCAAGTAATGGGAAGCCATATAATAATGGTCAATATAAACCATATCATAATGGTCATGCCTATCAACCTTACCAAAGTTACTAGCATCAAATGCATTATGCTGGTATGCAAAGACCAACTGCTCAGGTAATTCCATCTTATCCTGGGTATGCTTCGCCAAGCCTGAACCAACAGTTTCCTTTTGTGGCAACCCTAGAGTTACTAGATCTTAATCGAGTAACGAATGATCCAGTTTATTGGCATTATGACACTGGTTTGGCGCTATGGCACAAGTGTTGTCCTTGATGGCAACTTACTCTGGTGACAGATCTCAGTTCAGGCTCTTAGAATGAAGGAAAAAGATATATACGCATGTTCACTTTGATGAAGCTGCAAATACACGCAAGTTGGAAGTTCCAAAGGCGCATATGCGTATACAGGCACTTTCACGCAAGGAAAAATGCGTATATGTGGGAGAACTTAATTTTGGACCACGGTATTTAGTCCTTGGTATTTGAACCTATGGTTTTGGGCCATGGTATCTCGTTAGAAGTGTTGATCCCAAGTATTGGGTCCATGGTATTGTTTTGATATGGTTTTGGACCATTGTATTGTGAAAGGCCTAAGAATATAAAAGAGGAAGGAGATCATTTGGAAAAGCATGATCTGAAGAATTGAATATCAGAAAAGTACTAGATCTGGAATACTGTTGATTGGGATATGGTGTAGATCTAGATCTGAATGAAGAAATAACCTGAGCACAAGGAGAAGGATAAGTTCTATTGATGGGTCAAAATATTAATGCTTGAATAATAGTATCTTTGTATGATTTTGATCTGTTATATGTGGCACATGCTTGATCTATAAAACTTGTAATCTGGGTTAACTAATGTCTGAATGTTTGAAAGAGTGAATTATCCCTTACAGATCTGTACGAAGGTTCAGTGAAGCGAAGGCGCGTATACACGCAGATTCTGTGAATGAAAACAACATGTACGTAGATTGGTTCAAACACAGAAGCATATGCACGTAGGTTCGGGTTGTTGAAGTAGCATACATCTCTTGAATTATGTTCTAGCTACTTCTGCTTATTGCTGCAGTGATCTGGGTTCAGAATTGGTGTGTGGATATTGTTACTGTGTTCTCGGTACAACTGTCAAAGAAGTGTCTATTTGAAAAGGAGATTGCTTGATTCTTGATGATTGATTGATGTTCATCGATCCAATATGAAAATTTATGAAATTTGGTCCCTAGAAGAAAAGAGAAGGTTGTAGCCTTCTGTAGGTAGTAGCCTACGTACTAGTATCTTAGCTAGTATAAGAACTAAGGGGGTTGTAGCTCCCTTCCAGGAGAAGCTAGAGAATGAGAGAGGGTTGTATATCTCTGTAGGTAGCAGCCTACGTACTGGTAAAGGACTACACTAGTACAAAATCATTGTAAAAAGAAGTTTCTAATTAAAAGAGGATAGAGACGAATTGCAGCAGGTGGTTTTCACCCACATTGGGTTTCCACCTTATATCTTGTGTTCTTGTGTGTGATTTTCTTCTTCTCTATTTTACTGTTCTTGGTTGTTGTTTATATGATTTTGATGCATAGATTAATGATCAACATCTGTAGAATATATTAAATTATAAGTCTGCACGGTATACGCGGGTTTCCTTATATGTAGTTGTGTATATACGCGGTTTTCTCTAATTGAAGTAGCGTATATGTTCTAGGTTTGAAAAAGAAAATAATTGAGTAGATAATACTGATTCACCCCCCCCTCAGTATTATTTCCAACAATTGGTATCAGAGTAGGTCCTTCAAAATAAGCTTGATTGTGAAGGAAGATCTATCATCATGAGCAACTACGACAGAGAAGCATCGATTAGGCCACCAATTTTTGATGGGACCAACTTCGTCTATTGGAAGGTAAGAATCACAACCTATCTTCAATCTCTTGGTACAGAAGTATGGGATATCATAGATACAGGGTACACTTTTCCATCAGCAACTCCTACAGATCCGGCTGGTAAGAAGCAGTATGAAACAAATGCAAAGGATGTCAAAAATCTATTAGGATGTCTATCTCAAACAGAATTCATCAAGGTTATGCAGTATAAAACTGCAAAAGAAATATGGGACAAGATCGTTCTGAGCTATGAAGGAGATGAATAGGTAAAACGAGCAAAACTTCAAACCCTCGGAATTCAGTATGAAAATATCAGAATGCACAATGATGAAAGTGTGCCTAACTATTTCCTACATATAGATGAGATTGTTAATTGTATGAAAAACTTGGGTGAAGAAATAAAAGAGGCTATTGTGGTTGAAAAGGTTCTAATATCCTTGTCCTCTAAGTTTGAATCAAAGGTTTCTACAATAGAAGAAAAATAGAATCTCTAGAACCTTACCATGTCACAATTGAACGGAATTCTAACTGCTTACGAAATGAGAAAAGGAGGACCATCAGACAGGAGAGAAGTTGCATTCAAGGCTTCAAGAAAAGGAGATTACTATGAGTTAGGATATATGTCAGAAGAAGAGGAAGAATCAAATTTTGTCAAGAACCTTCAGCGGGGTGCTGGAAGATTCAGAGGTAAGTTACCTTTAAAATTCTTTGCCTGTGGAAGAGTCGGTCACTATGCTGCCAAGTGTCCTCATAAAGATAAGCTTGACAAAGGTAAGGAACCTGTTAGATGAAACAAGAAACAGAATGTAAATAAAAAAAGCTATTACACTCATGAAGACAGTGATGGACTTTCAAATAGTGATGAAGATGAACAAGGTAATAATTATAGACTTTTAATGGTTTTGAAGATGATGATTTCATGGATGCTATAGATGAATAAGGCCTTTATGAAGATATTTCTAAACTCAAAATCTATTTAGAAGAGAAAAATATGATTATTGATACTTTGCAATTTCAACTAGGTGAAAGGGAAAAACATCATGAAAAGTTTTAATGTGAAATTGTGGGACTTAGAAAAGAGATTGAGAAAATGAAAGCTCTTAATCTTAGATTTGTTAAAGGATCTGAAACTCTGGATGAGATTATAAATGTGCAGCATTCTCTACTAATCAAGATAGGTCTAAGATATAATGAAGAAGCATCTCAAGCGCAAAAACCATCCACCTCCAAAATTTATCTTGATGCAGCAAGGAGGAGTGAGCAAAGGCCTAATAGAGATCACCAGGTAAATCAGGGACAATTTACCTCAAGAATGAATAAAGATTACCAGGTAAATCGAGGGTAATCCACCTTAAGGATGAGCAGAAGCTACAACGAGCCATAGGTAAAACCTTCTCAATTTGCCTCAAGGATGGATGTCAATAGAAACTACAATCATTTGGCTAGTAATCGTAGGAATTTCTTCAATGGCCAATGTTTCTCTTGTCATAACCTTGGTCACAAAGCAGCTCAATGTGTTGCCTATAAGACTATCATGACTAGACAAGCTCAAAAGCAAAGAAGTATTACTGGGATCATGAAAAGGACCTACAATAACTTTTCTACTCTTCAAAATGAAATAGAATGTTCTATTTGTAACAACTTCGGTCATGAAGATTCTGAGTGCAGGAGCAGGTTTCAGCAGACAACTCAGAAGGAACAAGCCTCAAGTGCCAAAACATGGAGAATGAAGGAACCACAACCAGAAAGATGTGGGATAGCCTTATATGCAGAAGGACAAGAAAATCAATGGTACATCAACAGTGGATGTTTGAAACATATGACAGGTGATAAAGAAAAACTTCAATCATATGGTGCCTTAGAAAAGGGAAAGAAGGCCTCATTTGGAAATGACACCCCTTCGGTCATAAAAGGTAAAGGCTCTGTTCAGTTAAAAGAAAAGGTCAAAGATGGAAATGTTTTGTATGTTGATGGCTTGAAGCATAATCTATTGAGTGTCAGTCAGATGTGCGATCAAGGAACTGAGGTAATATTTTGATCAAATGGATGTAGTGTTCATGATCTTGATACAGGAAAAACTGTGATCCAAGGCATAAGAACTCCAAATAATTTATACATGTTCAAAGAAGGACAACATCAATGCTATCTAAGCAAGAATGATGAACACTGGCTATGGCACAAAAGATTGGGGCATCTTAGCTTCTCACAGATAAGGAAAGCATGCAAATACCAGGCAGTACATGGTCTTCCAAACATCAGAATTCCAGACAATACAATATGTAAATCATGTCAGTTTGGTAAGCAAACCAGAACTAACTTCCCTGAGAAGGAAGGATCAGCTAGTAGGCCTCTTGAACTTGTCCATACTGATGTATGTGGTCCATATAGGAAAAGGTCACCTCGAGGAGAAGAATACTTTATATTATTCATTGATGACATTTCCAGGATGTGTTGGATAGGAATTATGAAGCACAAAGACGAAGCCTTTGAAAAGTTCAAAACATTCAAAGCCTTGGTGGAGAATGAATCAGATCACAAAATCAAATGCCTCAGGTCTGATCGAGGAGGAGAATTTACCTCAAATGAATTTTTCAATTTTTGTGAAGAACATGGAATAAGAAGGGAATTCTCTACATCGAGGACTCCTCAACAAAATGGAGTAGTGGAAAGCATGAACATAATGGTTCAACAAATGGCCCGTGCAATGCTTGATGAGTCTCGAACTCCCACAACTTTCTGGGGTGAAGCTGCATTTGTTGCAATTGTTATTCTCAACAAAACAGACGTCTGGGTGAACATCACTCAAACCCCTCATGAGCTCTAGTATGGTGAGACTCCTTCTGTAAAACATTTCAAAATTTTTGGAAGCAAATGCTATATCAAAAATACTGATGAACATCTTGGCAAGTTCGAACCTAGAGTAGATGAAGGCATTCTCCTTGGTTACTCTCCCCACAGCAAAGCTTACAAGTGTTATAATAAAAGGCTTGGGAAAATTGTTGAAAGTATTGATATAGTGGTTGATGAAGAAGAAAACACTCCTAGGCAAGTAAGATCTGAATATTTCAAAGATGATGAGGACTATCTATTAGAGTCGGCTTGGTCAAGTCCTCTATCAGGGATCAAAACTCTTTATGCATTTCATGGTTAGGTGTCCCACTCCTCTCTTCCAGTTGCATTTCACTAGGGGCATGCCATGACCTGACGGAGAAAATCATGCTAGTCAGTTTCCCTCATGTCTGGCCCATTGCTGGTTCAGGTCTCGGTCCAATATCAATGAAATTCATGATAGTCAAGGTCTAGTCCTATTTCAGGACAAAGTCATTTTTGGTTTGAGTCTAGAAATTCATCAGTTTGGTCTTTGAAAAAACATGACCAGAAAACCAGCCATGTAGGCCAGAGGGAGATCTTATACACCTATAGTGCAGAAAGCTTCATCATCACCACAAGAGACATCGAGTCTTCTTCAAAACTCTGTTTTGAAGAAAAGTTAAACAAGGTCAACCATGACAAAATTTTCCAAAAAATCGACAGTTGACATTTTCAGATGCAGTCAAGGATTTCAATGCCAGATGCCCCATCACACCATCCCTGCAAAGATGTGCCAAAGATTTCATCATTTGAGCCAAAATTTCAAGGAAAAAGCGAAAATCCGTGTGTTCAAAGGTCAATGAAAAAGTGCAGAACACAAACATTAGAACAGGGGTTTTTGAAGAGGAAAAAATCAAACCAGTTTCTCTCAAGCCTATAAATACATATTGTGGCCCAAAGCAAAGCCATTGTGCCATTGGAGACTTGGAAAGACATTGCAGAAGGTGGGAGAGTGAGATTGTTGAGAGTTTGAGTCAGTTGGGAGGTGACTTGGGAAGCGCAACACACACAGGCAGGAGCGCGGCGCACTCACCACGCGCGATGCATACACAGCCAGCTCATCGTTGAATGAATACATGGGCGTGGTACATATAAGGCATGCGGTGCACTAGGTTTTGCGCATGGCGTACAAGGACAAAACGCCTAGAACGTGCCAAATCACTTCCAAATTTTGGGGAAGCCTATCAAATTGAAAGGTAGGATCTTAGACATCTTTTGTTCATCAAGTTTTATCAAGGATATGGTGTTTGTGAAGAGGTTGAATGTCACCCAAAATACATAATGTCAACCATGAGAAAATCATCAAGAAAACGAGGGCTGGGGTTGTAAATTTTTGTCGGTATTGCCAAGGTTTCACTCCACTCACCTATTCCCCTCACCTATCATTTTTTTTCATCATCCCTTGTCATTTTTCCTAAAACCCTGCCCTAAGTCACTACCAAAACTTCTCCCTATCCCTCCACTATTTGGTTAAATCAAAGTCACCATGAAATCAACTCATTGTGCAAGCCAAGTTGTGGGAGAGGGGTGCATGGTCAAAGAGTCGAAAGAGTTAAAGATTGGGAGAAACTTTGAGTGTTTTCATAGTGCGCGGCGCACACACCAAAGAGTGCGGCGCACTCACTGTGCATGGTGCACACAGGGCCCGTCCACTGTGTAAATATAATCCTGGCGCGGCGCATACCTAGTGCGCGGTACACTGGGAAGAGCGTGTGGCGCACAGAAATATAAAGCTCGGAAACTATTCAATCTGCCTAAAAACTTTTGGATGCTCCTCAAATTTGAAAGGTAGGACATCTACCTCTGTTCTTGCATCAAAATTTGAAAGGGATAGCATGGTGGTATGGGTATAAATCAAGTGCAAACATTTTTATAAATCCAACAAAAGAGAAACAAAGAAATCATGATCCTAGGGTTTATGCTACAGTGACAAGGCTGCCAATATGTTTCAAACCCTACCCCATCAACACTATACTCAAAACACTCCTAAATCCCTGATAAATTTCTCCTTTTAAACCCCTATTCCTCTTTTCATCATTCCCCTCCTAAACTCCCCTATTTTATTGTCCCCTTGGTGACAGATTTGCAGAGCATCTATCAGTTCAGTGGTTTCAGAGGGCAGCAAAGAAATTCAGGGTACAAACAACAGCAATGGCATCGGAGACTTCAGCAGATTATGAAGGGGAAACCCACAGTGATAGAGCTTAAGGGGAAAAGGCTCCCTGGAGACTTAGGAGTGGCAGACATGTCAGGGATGAACCAAACACCCTCACTGAGTTGCATGCATGTCCTCTCGCTATGTCTTGTTTCCAGCACTTGACATGTTTCAAATTTTGTCAGAGGATGGCAAATGTTAGAATTCATTATGAGTTGGCCTGCCTCTTTGCACTTCACCTACATGGAGGATATTCTATCTTGGCAGGGGTCACTTTCACATTGACACCTAAAACCATATCATTAGCAACAGGCATATCGAATGTTGGAGAGCAGTGGCACAAGATGATGGAGGTGGAGAGGGAAATTTTTTAGCCTTACGTAAAGGCCAATTGTTTGAGTTAGCTCACGAGAGTTTTCCCATTCAGATTTCTGAGAGATGATTATGTTCCGCTCATGAGATTGATGATGAAATACTTCAGTTGTGAGGGGAGGTTTTATCGCATTTATGCCTATCACATCAAGTTACTCATGCACTTCACCAGGGTGCGTATGATGAACCTACCATTTTTCATTTGTGGAAACATAGAGAGGATGAGAAAGTTCATGCAGCACAAGATCCCTCAGCAGCAGCTCAACAGTGTATATCACTTTTCTCTCATCCAGATTTTGGTGGATCATCAGTTGGGATTGCAGGGCATTACTTGGGAGGACTTCATCTCCCGTGACTTATTCAGCACTCCACATTTAGTATCAGAGGCAAAACATGAGATAGGTGGTCCTTCTCATCAGCATGAGTGCCATGAGACCATTGTGGTGCCGTTTTTCGTCACATATCAGAGGGGCTATCCGAAAGGCACCAGGCCTTTGTTTACAGCCGCAAAGCGAGTGTTATCTCCACCTAGGGTGGAAGGGGCCTTGCTTTTGGCATCGACTACACAGGTATTAGACAAGGGAAAGGATCTCGTGCATGATGAGGGGCCATCAGGTGCATAGGAGATCGATGTCATCCCCATTCCGGATGAAGAGACAGAGGAAAAAAATGCCAAACTTAGGATGACCATTCAGGAGAAGGACATGGAGATCAAAGACTTGATGCTAAATTTCGAGAGGGCTAGATGGGTCATCAAATATTTGGAGCAGAGGAACAAATAGCTGGAAGACCAACATGTGAACATGGAGCTGCAGAACATCCGTGAGGATCGCCTAACTGCCCAGCAAAGGAGGATTGAATTCACTTCATTAGAGCAACAGGTTATGGATGATCGTGAGTCTGTTCTTGAGAGAGTCAACATGCACCTAGAAAAAATTTTGAACAAGGCCGACAAGGACAACACACTACTAAGACACATGGCTCATCATTACAGGGCACAGAAATTGAGTTTGAGAGCCCAAATAAGGAGTTTGAAAGCAAAACCGAGGAAAGCCACAAAAAGGGAAAAAAGGGTGAAAGAGCAAGATAGGCTTAGGATCTTGGCTAAGGCCTCTTTGACTCAGAAAAGCATCCCATAGAGAACTTCCAGCCCAAATCTCAAAAAATTTGGGCAAATTTTGGTCACAGGGATATTTTTTGGGTGAAAAACAGGGATTTTCTCCCTGTGCGCCGCGCCCCTTCACGGCGCTAAATTTCTAGCACTCCAATTGAGAAAAAGTTTGCATTTTTTGATTCAGCATCAAAAATTACATCTACTGGTGTCTGGGCTAGAAATTTTGATAAGTTTTGGGTCACCTAAAGGTCAACAAACGCCCAAAAATGGCCTTTCTGCCACCTTTTGGACACACAGAAAGCAGTCTTGGGAAAATGAAGATTTGGAGGGGAAAATGAGGCTCAAATTTAGAAATTCCAATGGGGTTAGAAAGTAGACAGGCCAAGCTTTCCAACAAGCCCACTTGGGCACATTTTGGACACGTGAAAGTGCCCCCAAACAGGCCCCAAAGTAGGGCGACGCATAGAGAAAAGCGCGTGGCGCACAGAGGAAATTTTGCCCAGTTTGCTCTCGTTTCACGAAATTTCGGGTTGCGACTTCTCCAAGTGGGCCCGATCATCTACACTTTAGTTTTTTGGCACCAATGGTGGCATTTAAAGAGTTTTATCTCATCCAAGTGGCAAAGGAATGTAAAGGGTCACCCCAACCAAATGTCATGCTTGTGAGCGCTACACCTGTAGCTGATGGTTGGCTCTCCATCTCCATTTTGTAATGATTCGACTAACTCCCCAACCCTTGGTCATTCTATCCCTTCCTCACACATTCTATATATTTTATGCAAGCTATTTGCAATGGGGTGGTTGGCTTGTAACTTTTGGGAGACTATGGGAAAGAAACTTTGTTTCTGCATTGTATATTTTTACAGAGAATTAATGAAAGGTAGCGGCTCTGTTTCATGAGATTCCTATGGTTGTGAGCATAGAAAGTGTTTCTCTTATGTTTCATATGTACCTTATTATGTTTTG
This sequence comes from Pinus taeda, assembly GCA_000404065.3. Taxonomy (NCBI): domain Eukaryota; kingdom Viridiplantae; phylum Streptophyta; class Pinopsida; order Pinales; family Pinaceae; genus Pinus; species Pinus taeda. The sequence goes on along the minus strand of APFE031299936.1, from coordinate 35,224 downwards.
TATTCCATTTCGCCTTTATTTCTGGTGAAATTTTTCGAGTGAGATTAGGTAGAATTCAATTCTATTGCTCTACTTGTGGGAAAATTTCATATACAGTGTTCATTCTTCTATTTGAAAAGGATTCATGTTGCTCATGCCCTTTTCAACTTCTTAATCATTCTCTCCATTTCTGTGTTATGTTGCATAGTTTCATTTCGTATCGATTTCTCGTGAAATTTTTCGAGTGAGATTAGGTAGAATTCAATTCTATTGATCTACCTGTGGGAAAATTTCATATACAGTGTTCATTCTTCTGTTTGAAAAGGATCCATGTCTCCCATGCCCTTTTCAACTTCTTAATCAATATTTCCATCCCGCCACATTTTAAAACTAAATTTCTATGCTTTCAGCCTACCTTCCCTCACGAAATAATCTGTGCCTTCATTTTAAGTTCTCTGTTCATTGAGGTCCAGTGGTCCCATAACATCCTAGAAATACAGTCATTCATAAAAAATCACTCCTTGTTTTCATTTCCACTTACTAGCCTAAAACAAACAGTTCATTGTAAGTCATCTTAGTCCTTCTCGTTCATCTATTCACTGAGTGTGACCCAGAGAGAGCCGTCTCCTATTTTGGTAGGGCTAGCTACCAGACTGAGCATGGTTTGTGGTTACCCTGAATTTTGCCTTCCTTCAGCTTGAGGCAGATTTAGGTGCTAACATAGTGGCAACTCCACTGGGGAAAAATAAGTTTGAAATCAATTCCCCTTGTTTCTTAATAATGTTAAGCTCCCGGATGATGAGCTTAAGATTAGAAAGGCTGAGCAAGTTGGTTGTGTCCTGTGATTTTTCTCAATAGCACGCTGCACTTCGAGATGATATACTAGAGCCAATCCAGACACGGATCCTCCTCATATGTTCGAAAACCCCAATTTGATCCCCAGGCTCCTTCGACAAGAGAGCACCATAACTCCCGTGTTCAAATCCCATTCATGTCCTAACATTTTTGAGTATCTTGAAGAGCTTGTGTTTGATGATCGATTCGAGATATCATTGTTTGAATCTAAATCCAAAAAGGTTGTTGATTACATCATTCTCGATCCGCAATTTCTTGTAGACCTTGAGATGGAAAGAGCTAACAGATTAATTGATAACTACATTGCCACACAGCCTCAAACTCCAAGTACAAGCCCCTTGCAGACTATTCACGCTCGTCCAACACCCCCTAGGCCAAATCCACCAAAAATGATGGTTGCATGTTTTGTACCCCTTCTTCTGCCCCAAGTTCTAGATGATATGCCCGCTAATTACCAAAGAAAAATCCCATTCTTTGATGGCTCTCCTAGCAGCATTACTGCGCAGCAACACGTGGAGTGAATGACAGACTTCTGCGAACTTTATGATATCAATGTGGAGAACGTGTTAATGAGGCTCTTTGTACAAACATTTGTAGGTGAGGTGAAAAAATGGTTCAGAGGTTTACCGGCAGCAAGTATCGCCACCTTGGCAGACCTACATAGAACATTCGTGAACCGCTGGGAAGTGAAAAAGAACCCTCTTCAAATTCTGTTTGAGTACAAGAAAATCAGGAGAAATGCTGGTGAGTCAGTCCAAGATTATTGCATGAGATTCAATATAATATACAATGAAATTCCAGATGATCTAAGGCCACCCGTGAGACTAGCCATGGTGAAATTCCCTGATGGTTTTGATGATGATATGGCTTATCAATTGAGAGAAAGGGAACCAACCACAATGGAAGACATGCAAAGAATTGCAGTCAGCATTGAGGCGAACCTGCTGTCCAAAAGAGCTAGAGAAAAATAAGAGAAGAATACCATTGCGAAAGAAGAATCTTCTGCGATAGATTAACTTCTCAAAAAAGTAGAATAGATGTTTGAAAGGGTAAAAATTGACAAGCCAGAATCACAAGTGAGGAATCCTAACTTTCGTGGTCAGCAGCAGCCACAGTATAGGATAAGGCAGAGAGATCAGTGAACTCAAGAGTAGACTGCACAACAGTCGGTACAAACACCTTTGCAGCAGAATTTTGTTCATGGACTAGAGTCAAACGAGGATGGGAATGTAATAGGTGAAGAAAACCATCTCTCTACCCCAGATGACTTGCCTACTTACATTACCAAAGAAGAAGAATGTGCAGTGAATTCAGTTGCACACCAAGACACTGATTTTATTCTAGCTAATGACAATGTGTTGGAAGAAAAATTAGAAGAATATCAAAGGGGTTATATGAATGCTCTATCTGCACAACAACAACGATATTCACTTAGAAACAGAGATGTGCGGGCAATACCAATTTAGAAAAAGAGGGAGAATGAAAAAACAAAGAATGATTTATCAGCTACACAAAGAAAAGGAAAGGAAGCGGTTGGTCTGAAGAGCAGCAAATCAAAACCTGCAGATCAATCACAACAACCTACCACCTCAAAGGAAGAACAAAGGAAGGAGATCCCAGTCAAGGAGGTAGAAAAAACTCCCACCTTTACCCTAGAGAACAAGATTTCTAAGTTAAAGATATCCATCCCCCTGACTGAAGTAATGAAGAACAACATTTATAAAGGACAGATTTCTAAAATGTTGAATTGGGACCCAATGTCCGACATGGTAAATGTAGAAGAGGATCAGCCTGAAATGATTTTTGGACCAGCATTAAATGATGAGTCTCGTGACAATGAGGTGCCCCCTTTCTACATCAGTTTGAGGTTGCATGATTTCATTTTACATAATGCCATGTTCGATTCCGGAGCGTCTCACAATCTCATGCCCAAGGCTATCATGTATAAGCTTGGTCTGGATATCACTCAACAATATCATGATCTTTATTCATTCAATTCCAGCAGAGTAAGATGTCTAGGTATCATCAAAATCTTGGTTGTGAGTTTGGATCAGCTTCCTATGAAAAATGTCCTGATGGATGTGGTGGTAGCAGATATTCCTCCAAGGTTTGGCATGCTTCTTTCCAGGTCTTGGGTAGAAAAATTGAAAGGGACACTACAACTGGATTTATCCTATGCAACAATCCCAGTGTTTGGACAAATGAGGAAGTTATATCGGGAACAAAAGATGAAATATATGATCACAAGCAAGGAGAAACTGATAAATCATCCCATTAACTATGTACATACAGATTTAGAGTCTTTTGTTTTGTTTTTAGATATTTTAAATGAGATAGATAGTCATATGGTAGAATCAGATGACATTCCAGAGATAACAGAAAATTTTAGAGAGATTTTGAAAAAAGAAAGACAAGAAAAGCAGCAAAAGATTGGGCAGTCAGCTGAAACAATGGGCAGCAAGCAGACCAAGCACAAAAAATTGATTTTCAACACTTACAAGAGGAGGAAGAAGGCTTAAATGGAGCAGTAGGGAATGATGGAGCTGGTATTAGAATTTGGGTACACAGTCCTTTCTCTACCCCAAACAAAGTACCTAGCAGCGTGAGAGTTTGCTCCTACAAGCTGGCCTTTGAATGTTCCAATAATGAGGCTGAATATGAAGCTCTAATTGCTGGCCTGAAAATTATTAGAAAGCTGAATGCAAAGAGGATTTCAATATATGGCGACTCCGAGTTGGTAATAAAACATGTCAGAGGTGAATATCAAGCAAAACATCCTAGGATGCGGGCCTATCGAAATGCAGTTTTGGACATCTTGAAGCTATTTTCCGAATACACTTTGACATGTGTGCCAAGAATCTAGAATAGTATTGCTGATGCTCTTGCCAAGGCAGCGAGTAGCTTGAAAATCCCTATGAACTCCAGCAATAAATTTGAAATCCATGTCAAGCACCATCCAACCATTCCAGACAATCAGCGACATTGGCAAGTATTTCAAGATGACGAGGAGATTAAAGATTTTCTGCTCAATAAAGGCAAGTTCGAAGAAACCTCAATCGATGAGGAAAATGATGAAGACAAAGGGAAGGGTATAGATGAAGTGAAAATCAATCAAATGGATGTAATGTAGCTGAAGAATAACGTCATTCCTAAAGGTTTGATACCTCTAGAAGAACTTTTCGATCAAGATGATGTTGCCCGCAAGCCAACTTTGTAGCCCACGGAGAAAGGTGTAGAAGAAGTCAACATCGGTACAACAACAAATCCAAAATTGGTAAAATTGTCTAAGAAACTACCGCCAAAAACCAAGGACAAATATATTAATTTGATGGCTTCATTTGCAGATGTATTTGCTTGGGACTATTCATATTTGAAGACCTATGGTACAAATATCATTCAACACACCATACCTATCAAGCCCAATCAAAAACCATTTAGACAAAAGCTGAGAAGGATCAATCCAAAGTTATTGCCATCCATTGAAAAAGAGGTAAATAGGTTGTACAAGTGAGGTATCATTGTGCCCATCAGATTTTCAGATTGGATTTCTAATTTGGTACCCGTAAGAAAGAAGACCGGTGAGATCCACCTATGCATTGATTTTAGAAATCTAAACAAGGTCTCATTGAAGGAAAACTATCCGCTACCCAAGATGGACCATGTACTTCAACAAGTAGTGGGGGCATCCCGTATGTCACTGCTGGATGGTTATTCTGGATATAATCAAGTTTCTATCCATGAAGATGATAGAGACAAAACAATGTTCACCACTCCATGGGGAACATTTCACTATGCCAAAATGCCATTCGGTTTGAAAAATGCAGGAGCCACATTTCAGCGCGCAATAGACTTGGCATTTGCAAATGAGAAGGATGTATTTTTGGTGGTGTACTTGGACGACTTGACAGTGTTTTCAAAATCTGACGAAGAACACATGCATCACCTAAAAATTGTCTTTCAAAAATGCAGGAAATATGGTCTATCGTTGAATCCAAAGAAGAGCTTGTTCGCCATGGAGGAAGGAAAATTACTTGGGCATATCATTTCGAAAGATGGCATCTGCATAGATCTTGCACAGATCCAAGCAATTCAACAATGCCTAGAAACAAAAAGAAAATACAATCATTCAATGGTAAGATGAATTTTCTATGTCGTTTTGTACCCAATCTTGCAGAACACCTGAAAGAAATGATTAACATGCTTAAAAAGGATAGCCAAGTGAAATGGACATATGAGGCGGTAAAATCTTTCAGCTTGATCAAATTGGCCCTTTCTTCAACTCTAGTTCTAGTAAGCTCAGACTATACTCAGGATTTCATAGTGTTTTCTTTTCCTTCAGAGCATACTATGGCAGCGGTATTATTGCAGAAGAGAGAGGGTCATGAAAGACCAATTGCATTTTTCAGCAGAGCCATAAGAGATGTAGCTTTAAAGTATAACATCATTGAGAAGCAAGCTCTAGCATTGGTGAAGGCATTGAAAGATTTCCGAGTATATATCCTACATTCTCACATTCTGGCCTATGTTCCTAATACTGTTGTGAAAGATGTTTTGGTACAGACCGATCTGGAAGGGAGAAGAGGCAAATGGATTGCAGCCTTGCTAGAATACGATGTGGATATAAAGCCTACGAAGCTGATCAAAGGACAGGGGTTGGCGAAGCTAATGGGTGAATCAAATTTGCATGCATTGGACATAAATCTGATCGCTGTCCTGACCGATGAAAATGAGGAAGGAACGTCAATTCAGATATCTGAAATGTTTGCGTTGTCCCCATGGTATTTTGATATAATATATGTGCTAAAAAATATATCACCACCACCTGGTATGACTAGAAATAAAGCGAGAACACTTAAATTGAAAGCTGCAAAGTTTTGCATTTTGAATTCTGCATTGTATTGGAAAGATCCCGGTGGCATTTTATTAAACTGCCTAGTGGAAGAGGAGGCACAAAAAGCCATGGAATATTTCCACAGAGGAGAGTGTGGTGTTCATCTTTTTTGGAAATCAATAGCTAACAAAATTTTGAGAGCAGGGTACTACTGGCCTACTTTGTTTGCTGATGTGCATAAGATGGTAAAGCACTGTCATAAGTGTCAAATTTTCGAAGGAAAACAGAAATTACAACCTTTGCCACTCAAGCCTATCGAAGTGAGTGCTCCTTTTCAGTAGTGGTGGTTGGATTTCATTTGGGAAATTCATCCCGTATCTTCCGGACAACATAGATGGATCCTTACAGCCACGGACTACATCACAAAATGGATTGAAGCAACACCTACCAGACAAGCGACGGACACAGTAATCATCTCATTTATCGAAAATAACATCTTGTCTTGCTTGGGTTGTCCCAACAAATTAATCACTGATAATGCAGGAGCATTTAAATAAAAAAGGATGGTGGAATTTTGTCATAAGTATCACATAATTTTGGGTCACTCAACCGCCTACCATCCACAAGGCAATGGGTTGGCGGAATATTCAAATAAATCTTTGGTCAATATCATCAAGAAATTGCTGGAAATAAATAAGAAGAGCTCGAACAAGAGGTTGGTTCATGCGCTTTGGGCAGATCGGATCACTCACAAAAAATCCATTGGTATGTCACCATTTGAGCTTGTTTATGGAGTGGACACAGTATTTCCCGCTTCCGTTGCTACCCTGGTGATCAAACTCCTTCAGGAGGCTGGCAGTGAGGAAGATCCCATGCAGAGAAGGCTGAATGAAATGATCCAATTACAGCAAACAAGAGAAGAAGTCTTCAAGAACACATCCAAGTTGTAGGAGAAAATCAAGAAAATTTATGATAGAAAGGCAAAGATGGATAGATTTTAGGTGGATGATGTAGTGCTGAAATGGGATGCAAGAAATGAGGAGAAAGGCAAGCATGGAAAGTTCGAAAATTTGTGGAAAGGTCCTTTCAAGATCACAGCATACAGGGGTCAGAATGCGTTCCTTCTAAAGGAAATAAATTGAGAAGATTGTCCTGGAGGGCCGATCAACGATCGGCTGCTCAAACGATATCACTGTTGATCTATGAACACTACTTCCACCGTCATTGTAAATACCATTTTTATTTCAGTTTGGTTTCAGTATGTACAGTCAGTTTTTGAGTTATTCCAATTGTCAAGTTTGAGTCAATTTATTGGTCACTCCAATTTTGTAAATAAGTCAGAGTCTTGTGCTATTTATCAAAATGATGACTCCATAGCTCAATGGACCAAGAGGCACTATCTAGCTCCTCCAGAGATCTGTTGTTCTTGGCACCTCCAAGTAGCTACCATCCCCCATTGGAGCCAATGTTAGAGTCGGCTTGGTCAATTCCTCCGTCAGGGATCAAAACTCTTTATGCATTTCATGGTTAGGTGTCTCGCTCCTCTCTTCCAGTTGCATTTCGCTAGGGGCATACCATGACCAGATGTAGAAAGTCATGCTAGTCAGTTTCTCTCATGTCTGGCCCATTGCTGGTTCAGGTCCCGGTCCAAAATCAATGAAATTCATGATAGTCAAGGTCTGGTCCTATTTCAGGACAAAGTAATTTTTGGTTTGAGTCTAGAAATTCATCAGTTTTGTCTTTGAAAAAACATGACTAGAAACTAGCCATGCAGGCCATAGGGAGATCTTATACACCTACAGTGCAGAAAGCTTCATCATCACCGCAAGAGACATCGACTCTTCTTCAAAACTCTGTTTTGAAGAAAAGTCAAACAAGGTCAACCATGACAAAATTTTCCAAAAAATCGACAGTTGACATTTTTAGATGCAGTCAAGGATTTCAAAGCCAGATGCCCTGTCACATCGTCCCTGCAAAGATGTGCTAAATAATATTTCAAGGAAAAAGCGAAAGTCAGTGTGTTCAAAGGTCAATGAAAAAGTGAAGAACAAAAACATTAGAAAAAGGGTTTTTGAAGAGGAAAAAATCAAACCAGTTTCTCTCAAGCCTATAAATACATATTGTGGCCCAAAGGAAAGCCATTGTGCCATTGGAGACTTGGAAATACATTGCAGAAGGTGGGAGAGTGAGATTGTTGAGAGTTTGAGTGAGTTGGGAGGTGACTTGGGAAACGCAACGCACACAGGCAGGAGCACGGCGCACTCACCGTGCGCGACCCATACATAGTCAGCCCACCATTGAATGAATACACGGGCGTGGCGCATATAAGGTGTGCGGCGCACTGGGTTTTGCGCGCGGCACACAAGGACAAAATGCCCAAAACGTGCCAAATCACTTCCAAATTTTGGGGAAGCCTATCAAATTGAAAGGTAGGCTCTTAGACATCTTTTGTTCATCAAGTTTTATCAAGGATATGGTGTTTGTGAAGAGGTTGAATTTCACCCAAAATACATAATGTCAACCATGAGAAAATCATCAAGAAAACGAGGGATGGGGTTGTAAATTTGTGTTGATATTGACAAGGTCTCACTCCACTCACCTATTCCCCTCACCTATCATTTTTTTCATCATCCCTTGTCATTTTTCCTAAAACCATGCCCTAAGTCACTACCAAACCCTCTCCCTATCCCTCCACTATTTGGTTAAATCAAAGTCACCACGAAATTAGCTCATTGTGCAAGCCAAGCTATGGGAGAGGGGTGCATGGTCAAAGAGTCGAAAGAGTTAAAGATTGGGAGAAAATTTGAGTGTTTTCATAGCATGCAGTGCACACACCAAAGAGCACGGCGCACACAGGGCCCGCCCACTATGTGAATATAACCCTGGCACAGCGCATACCCAGCGCGCGACGCACTAGGCAGAGCACGCGGCACATAGAAATATAAGGCTGAGAAACTATCCAATCTTCCTAAAAACTTTTGGATGCTCCTCAAATTTGAAAGGTAGGCCATCCACCTCTGTTCTTGCATCAAAATTTGAAAGGGATAGCATGGTGGCAGGGGTATAAATCAAGTGCAAACATTTTTATAAAGCCAACAAAAGATAAACAAAGAAATCATGATCCTAGGGTTTATGCTACAGTGACAAGGATGCCAATATGTTTCAGACCCTACCCCATAAACACTATACTCAAAACACTCCCAAATCCCTAATAAATTTCTCCTTTCAAATCCCTATTCCTCTTTTCATCATTCCCCTGCTAAACTCCCCTGTTTTATTGTCCCCTTGGTGACAGATTTGCAGAGCATCTATCAGTTCATTGGTTTCAGAGGGCAGCAAAGAAATTCAGGGTACAAATAGCAGCAATGGCATTGGAGACTTCAAAAGATTATGAACGGGAAACTCACAGTGATACAGCTTCAGGGGAACAGGCTCCTCGGAGACTTAGAAGTGGCAGACATGTCAGGGATGAACCCAACACCCTCACTGAGTTGCAGGCATGTCCTCTCACTATGTCTTGTTTCCAGAACTTGGGATTTTTTGAATTTTTTCAGAGGGTTGCAAATGTTAGAATTCATCATGAGTTGGCACGCCTCTTTGCACTTCACCTACATGGAGGACAGTCTATCTTGGCAGGGGTCACTTTCACATTCACACCCAAAACCATATCATTGGCAACAGGCATACTGAATGTTGGAGAGCAGTGGCACAAGAAGATGAAGGTGGAGAGGGAACTTTATGAGCCTTATGTAAAGGCCAGTTGTTTGAGTCAGCTCACGAGAGTTTTCCCATTCAGATTTCTGAGAGATGATTATGTTCCGCTCATGAGATTGATCATGAAATACTTCAGTTGTGAGGGGAGGTTTTCTCGCATTTATGCCTATCACATTAAGTTACTCATGTACTTCACCAGGGTGTGTATGATGAACCTCCCATTTTTCATTTGCGGAAACATAGAGAGGATGAGAAAGTTCATGCAGCACAAGACCCCTCGGCAGCAGCTCAACAGTGTATATCACTTTGCTCTCATCCAGATTTTGGTGGATCATCAGTTGGGATTGCAGGGCATTACTTGGGAGGACTTCATCTCCCGTGACTTCTTCAGCACTCCACAGGTAGTATCAGAGGTAAAACATGAGATAGGTGGTCCTTCTCATCAGCATGAGTACCATGAGACCACTGTGGTGCCATTTTCCATCACATATCAGAGGGGCTATCCGAAAGGCACCAGGCCTTTGTTTGCAACAGCAAAGCGAGTGTTATCTCCACCTGTGGTGGAAGGGGCCTCACTTCCAGCATCGACTACACGAGTATTGGACAAGGGCAAGGAGCCTGTGCATGATGAGGGGCCATCAGGTGCACAAGAGACTGGTGTCATCCCCATTCCAAATGAGGAGAGAAAGGCAGAAAATGGCAAACTTAGGATGACCATTCAGGAGCAGGACACGGAGATCAAAGACTTGATGCTAAATTTTGAGAGGGCTAGATGGGTCATCAACTATCTAGAGCAGAGGAACAAACAGCTAGAAGACCAGCATGTGATCATGGAGCTGCAGAACATCCGTGAGGATCGCATAACTTCCCAGCAGAGGAGGATTGAATTCACTTGATTAGAGCAACAGGTTATGGATGATCATGAGTCTATCCTTGAGAGAGTCAACATGCACCTAGACAAAATGTTGAACAAGTTCGACAAAGACAACACACTTCTGAGACACATGGCTCATCATTACAGGGCACGGAACTTGAGTTTGAGAGCCCGAATAAGGAGTTTGAAAGCAAAACTGAGGAAAGCTACAGAAAGGGAAAAAAGGGAAAAAGAGCAAGATAGGATCAGGATCTTGGCTGAAGCCTCCTTGACTCAAAAAAGAACCCCATACAGAACTTCCAGCCCAAATCTCAAAAAATTTAGGCAAATTTTGGTCACAGGGATATTTTTTGGGCGAAAAATAGGGATTTTCTCCCTGTGCGCCGCGCACCCTGCGTGACGCTAAATTTCTAGCACTCCAATCGAGAAAAAGTTTGCATTTTTGGATTCAGCATCAAAAATCACATCTATTGGTGTCCGGGCTAGAAATGTTGATAAGTTTTGGGTCACCTAAAGGTCAAAAAACGCCCAAAAATGGCCTTTCTGCCACCTTTTGGACACACGGAAAGTAGTCTTGCGAAAATGAATATTTGGAGGGGTAAATCAGCTTCAAATTTAGAAATTCTAGTGGGGTTAGAAAGTAGACAGGCCAAGCTTTTCAGCAAGCCCACTTTGGCACATTTTGGACACCTTTAAGTGCCCCAAAATAGGCCCCAAAGTAGCATGATGCACAGAGAAAAGCGTGTAGTGCACAGAGGAAATTTTGCCCAGTTTGCTCCCATTTCGCGAAAGTTCGGGTCGCGACTTCTCCAAGTGGGCCCGGTCATATACACTTTTGTTTTTTGGCACAAAATGTGGCATTTAAAGAGTTTTCTCTCTAGATGGGCATCTATCCAAGTGGAAAAGGAATGCAAACGGTCACCCCGACCAAATTTCATGCTTGTGAGCGCTGCACCTGTAGCTGATGGTTGGCTCTCCATCTCCATTTTGTAATGATTCAACTAACTCCCCAACCCTTGGGCTTTCTATCCCTTCCTCATTCATTCTATATATTGTAGGCAAGCTATTTGCAATGGGGGGGTTGGCTTGTAACTTCTGGGAGACTCTGGGAAAGAAACTTTGTTTCTGCATTGTATATTTTTATAGAGAATTAATGAAAGGCAGCGGCTCTGTTTCATGAGATTCATGTGGTTGTGAGTATAGCAACTGTTTCTCTTATGTTTGATATGTACCTTGTTATGTTTTGTATTCCATTTCGCCTTTATTTTTGGTGAAATTTTTCGAGTGAGATCAGGTACAATTCAATTCTATTGCTCTACCTGTGGGAAAATTTCATATACAGTGTTCATTCTTCTGTTTGAAAAGGATTCATTTCGCCCATGCCCTTTTTAACTTCTTAATAATTCTCTCCATTTATTTGTTATGTTCCATAGTTTCATTTCATATCCATTTCTGGTGAAATTTTTCGAGTGAGATCAGGTAGAATTCAATTCTATTGCTCTACTTGTGGGAAAATTTCATATATAGTGTTCATTCCTCTGTTTGAAAAGGATTCATGTTGCCCATGCCCTTTTCAAGTTCTTAATAAATCTTTCCATCCCGCCACATTTTAAAACTAAATTTCTATGCTTTCAGCCTACCTTGCCTCACGAAATAATCTGTGCCTTCATTTTAAGTTCTTTGTTCATTGAGGTCCAGTGGTCCCATAACATCCCAGAAATACAGTCATTCATAAAAAATCACTCGTTTTCATTTCCACTTACTAGCCTAAGAAAAACAGTTCATTGTAAGTCATCTCAGTGCTTCTCTTTCATCTATTCACTGAGTGTGACCCGGAGAGAGTCGTCTCCTGTTCTGGTAGGGCTAGCTACCAGACTGAGCATGGTTTTGTAGGTTTTAACCCCGTACAGAAATTACCTGCATACGAAGTCTAAATCACAAGAAAAATAAAAATGTGAGAGCATAAAACATAAAACACATATACATAGAGATTTCACACTGGATCTCAAAACCGAGACTACCAGCTTGATTTTTGATTATATTCCTTTCAATGTTTACAATAAATATTTATGCATGCCGAAGCATCCAATACCATGGACCGAAAACCATCGCGTCCAAAACCATGGACCGAAAAACCATAGGTAGGTTCGCCCAACCTAATTTAGGGTCCAAAAAAAAATTTTCTTGGGGCGCTGCCCCGAACCCCGTAGAGGGGGGCTACCCGCCCGCCTGTGACTGCCCCGCTGCGCAATCGGCGTGGCGAAGGGGGGCCTCCGCCCGCCCTCTAACCCCCCGGTTCACTACGTAGGTTAGTCGTGGAAAGAATATAACACAACCCAACAGCTCCTACTCTGCAAAAGATTGGCATAGACATTAGGGTAAAGAAAAGACATATTTTATGAAATCCAATCAACAATGTGGACCTTGGCACCAGTACAATGGTTCACTAGATTATAGGAAGGAAAACTCATTCAAACTGAAATTGATGAGTTGCATCGCAAAGAAGTGATCATCTATTCAGATGCAGTTGTGGGTAGATGAGGCCAGTTAGTTGACTATGTCAGTTCAGAGAAAGCTTAAAGGGATGCAAAAGATAAGAAAGGACCATGGGCCTTGCAATTGAAGGCCAAACTACTGAAAAATTAGTCAAGGAAGTGCACCAATCCGCTACATAGGGAACAACAGACTTGTAGGTGTTAGAGATAGAGTTTAGTGAACTACAAGTGGAGATCGAGGCACTACCAGCAAAGTGACTCGACGACAAGGAACAAAATTTTGTTCGGGGCCTGTTCGGACAGGGTCCCTTAGGGTAAATTTTGTAACCAATTTTGATAATTATGTAAAGTACCCACATTTTGAGGAGCGGAGCGCGAAGGTCGTAGGAGTCAAAGGGACTTTAGTCCCTTATTTTGTTAGAATATAGGATGTTTTGTAAGCTACCCATGGTTCACGAACCATGGTATTATAATGAAACAAACTATATAAAGGAGTCATAGCGAGTCATAGGAGGTCAATTAGTCATTGAAGATCATTGTAAGGGCAAGTAGTCTGAGGCAGAAAAGTCTGTTTTCTGTACTTAGGTGAAGGGGAAGGCTCTTGGAGCTGTGTGTGCGAAGACCTTGGTAAGTCCTCAAGATGAGTGCTTGTGCCCCTATAGCTATATGCGCAGGGATTTACAGAAATATCATATCTAACAAAGACTATTTTGAAGAAATAATTGTCTATTTGTACCTTTGTATCTACTTATGAAATCTATGTGTATTCACTCTGTTTTCTGCATGTATCTAAAGAAACACTTAATTGATGTGCGAAAGTGGTAGATCTACTTGATGAGGCCAGTTAGTTGACTATGTCAGTTCAGAGAAAGCTTAAAGGGATGCAACAGACAAGAAAGGACCATGGGCCTTGCAATTGAAGGCCAAACTACTGAAAAATTGGTCAAGGAAGTGCACCAATCTGCTACATACGGAACAACATACATGTATGTGTTAGAGATAGAATTTAGTGAACTACAAGTGGAGATTGAGGCACTACCAGCAAAGTGACTCGACGGCAAGGCATGAAATTGTGTTCGGGGCCTGTTGGGACAGGGTCCCCTAGGGTAAATTTTGTAACCAATTTTGATAATTATGTAAAGTACCCACATTTTGAGGAGCGGAGTGCGAAGGTCATAGGAGTCAAAGGGACTTTAGTCCCTTATTTTGTTAGAATATAGGATGTTTTGTAACCCACCCATGGTTTACAAACCATGGTATTATAATGAAACAAACTATATAAAGGAGTCATAGCGAGTCATAGGAGGTCAATTAGTCATTGAAGATCATTGTAAGGGCAAGTAGTCTGAGGTAGAAAAGTCTGTTTTCTGTACTTAGGTGAAGGGGAAGGCTCCTGGAGATGTGTGTGTGAAGACCTTGGTAAGTCCTCAAGATGAGTGCATGGGCCCCTATAGCTATGTGCACAGGGATTTACAGAAATATCATATCTAACAAAGACTATTTTGAAGAAATAATTGTTTATCTGTACCTTTGTATCTACTTATGAAATCTATGTGTATTCACTCTGTTATCTGCATGTATCTAAAGAAACACTTAATTGATGTGCGAAAGTGGTAGATCTGCTTGTTTAATTGATACTATTAATGTTTAAAGTGTTTTGCGAAGGTTTAGATTTTGTTTCTATGAGTTACTATGATTTCTATATTTTAAGGATTAGGGTCCACGAAGGTTAGAATAAAACCCTAAAAGTAATAGAAATCCATCACACAGACCTTTGGATGTAGAAACCTAGTTTTTTCATCCCCCAATACTGCTTCGGGTGAGATTGTAGCCTGCACTAAGCGGGTTGTTGCTGAAAGGGCCATAACTTTATGGTTTTATTGGTTGGGGCCGCTAACTCTGAACCTGGGTCAGGACCCCTCTAGCCAACATTGTCATGAAGAAAAGAAAAAGCCAAGGAAAAACTACCATTAAGAGAAGAAAAAATCATAAGGTAGGTAAATGAAAACAAATCACACCAATCATTCTCACTGAAGGTGACCTGGATCAAATCGGAGAGAAAGTTCAGAAGATAACAACGAAATCCTAAAATAGGGTGGAAGATCACTATCACGAGATTATCATAGGTTTACAATAGAGTATTGCAAAGATGAAGGTTTGGGTGTAAACATCCAGACCACTAGCATAGATAAGCCAAGGACGCCATCGAGAAAGACTAATAGAAACTACATTCAGGATGCGGATAATGCAGATACATGACAGAGCTCTACAATTCGACTCTCCTGAAGTCAAGAAGCAGGAAAAGGGTTGGGACCATGTCAATATAAACATGGAAACAATTCCCACTATGGTCCTACATGAATTTCATCAATATATAACAAGTGAGCTCAAAGAGCATGAACAACGGACCTCACATTTAAACATTCAATTAGAGCAAGAGCGTGTTGCATTGAAGAAGCAACTTGACTAGGCCATCAGACAAGGAAAATGTAGAGCTACAATAGTAGAGATTGAAAGAGGTGCTTGATGCCAATTGCAAGGAAATTCCAAACATGGATGTCCACGAGGATGAATCAGTATAAGACAAGGTCGTGAAGCTCGGCCTTATAGTCAAGGAGCAGAAGGATAAAATTGTCGCAGTGCAATTTAAGTATCAGATACAGATCAATGAGCTACAATTGAAGTTGCAGCTAGCCACATCACCAGAAGTGTGCAAACAAATGGAGACAAACTTAAAGAGTGGGATGGCCAGCATCTCTGCAACATTGGAAGACTGTGGAAAATCACTGGATGCAAGCATGCAAATTTGGACTTCATTGCAGGAAGATCAAAATGTTCAGAAACTACATGAGGAAATTTTGCAAAAGAAACATCAGTTAGAAGAAAGTTAGACAAATACGAAGAATTTGCCAATTTCACAAAGGCTTGCAAAAATTAATGAGTCAAAGGAGTTGCAGAAAAAAATTGAAGAGTTGAAGAAGGCACAAAGTTTGATAGAAAGGACTCAGCCTTTTTTAGGATGAGGCCCTCCAGCTATAGCAAGTTGTGGATGAGAAGCTTCAACAACTTCGATAAAGGAAGATAGAACTGGCATAGAAGGCGACAGAACATGTCACAGAAGCACCATTATAAGAAGTCAATAACGAGGAAAAGAAACTACCATAGATTCTGCAATAATTCAACAACGCATAGAACAAAATTGTAGACAAGATCAAAGATAAATTAGTTGAGTGACTCGAGACGAGTCACATGTGAGTGTTGGTGGCATGTTGGGTGCAACCCAACTTGGCCAAATTTTGGGCAAGGATTCCGAATTTTGTGGAGTGCGTAATACAAAGGATGTCTTGAAGTATGAAGTGGACCATGTAGCAAAGCAACGGAGGAAAACGAATACTACACAGTATAGGAGCTTCATGGGGAAGCCCCTCACTTTTTTTAAAATCATATAATATTGTAAAAGTTGAATGGTTTTGGACCATAGTCCCTTGTATTTTGGAAACCATGGTATTGGGTCCATGGTAATATAGTGATGTAATCCCTTAATGTAATAGTATATATAGGGATCAATAATAAAGGAGGAAGGCATCTAGGCTTTTCATCCAAATCTATGTTTATGGTTGTATTTTTGTGATCTGTACTTCAAAGAATGGGGTGAGGATCCACAGATGAGTGTGCAAAGGCCTGGGTATGCAACTTAGTGCACAGACTATTTGAAACTTAGTGCGAAGACAACCTATAGCTGTGTGCACATGAAAAGAACTGTTTGTTGTACCAAATTCTCTATTAGAAGCAACAGTTCTTGTGGATGTAATCCCACATTGGGATGAACCATAGTAAAATCTATGTCTTCATGTGTTTTTCTTATTATATGCACTTTATTTCAGTACTATGAAGTTTATGTATATGATATGTTTAAGTGATGAATGTAATTATGCAAAGTAGTTCATGAATGAAAAGTAACTTATAAGTGTTAAAACATAAAAAAATACAAAATTGCCAGCAGTATCCCTGAAGGTTGCAAAAACGTGGTTTGGAACCTCGCAAAGTCACTTCAGGTGAGACTACGACTTGCTTGTAGGTCATAGCCAAAAGGGCCAGTGATTGAGAGTTTTATTGGTGTACAGTAAAATCCAAACCTAGGTCAACCCAAACTAACCCAAAAACTAGGCTGCCAAATGTCCCATTGAGCCACTCTAAATCATTTAATTCCCTAACACAAATGGATCTCATGATACCGGGGTCTCAAAAAATCTTGATCATCATGAAGTATTCTTTTCTCCACTCGCTTCTTAACAAGGAATAGACACCAAAGGCCCTTTATATGCTTCCAATATGTAGAACATATTGATAATGAAAAATATTGATCAACTCCTTCAGAATATGCTCTATTGGAAAACCAATTCCATGGACCTTAAGAGTGAAATCCTAAAAGTACAATCTAACTCACCTTGAAAGGGGTCTTTGTTGACATGATCTAACCATTACCTCCTCCTATTGATCACATTTCCATGCTAGTGAAGTGATCCATAATACAAACAAAACATTGGGAAGTGAAATGATCTCCAAAAAAAAAAAATCAAATGGAAGATCTAAGTAATCTCCCCCTATAGAAACTAGCTCACCCCTAAGGGTAATTAAACTACCAAGTCTTGTAATGCTAGGATCCCATGCTAATCTAAAAAAAAATACCATGTTGATACTACACCACTCTGGTCATAATTGAATTCACGTCATACTCGTAATAGATCCTCCTCTCTTGTAAAACTCAACCACAATACATGTAATGATCGAAGCTATGCCCATCATTTAATAGAAACTCAGCAATATCAGAGCCTTAAGCAAAGTCTTTCGGTAGAAATCACATCAGAAAATATCGGAGCCTACCAATCCATGACTAGTCTCGATCTTGAGCAACAATAGGGTAAACTTCCCTCACTACATGGTGAATGTCTCAGTGACTTCAAGTGCCGACCCAAGAAGGAACTAGATGAATCTCTACCATAATGCTGCTCATCAAGAAGTAGAGTGATTCCCTAATCAATTAGATCCCTGGATCCCATAGCCAAATATGTTACTACATAGTTCTGATAGTTGTTGGAATCCATCTGTGCCTCATATTTTATCCTTGTGCACAATAAATATATAGAAACTATATATCATTAATCAATTTGACACATGCTAGTAGTTAAACTTCCCCACGCCCACCATACCACCAACTGAAATATGTTATCCCATCTCCTGATGTCATCCCCCGATACTACTTGGAGCCTCATCCATTGTACCTAATTTTCATATAATGCCTCTGAATGTCCTACTAAAGGTGTATCATGGATCTCCCTAAATGTGAACTCAAGGGAAGAACATATCCTATCTCTACAATCAAGTCACACCTTGACCATATGCCTTAGCTAGGAAGTCTCTCTCATGATGCAATATGTCTCATCTAAAGATCTCCGATGAGCCTCTCATGAAAAGTATGTTATAAACTCTTTGAATAAGCATAGCCCATATAGTGTTAGAGAATGGCCTCTTATGTGAGATCCTTAAGTCCATTTGTAGAGCAAAAGGTCGCCCAGTTTGGGAGCATGGGCCACATGTTGTCAGAAGTTTTTTTTCATCCCTTTTTGTTAAGAATGATATTTCCTCTTTTAAAAGAGATATAATAAAGAGATTCATGTATTAAGAGAATCCAGATATGTAGCAAGGGATTTTTTGGTGAACTATGTTATCAAGAGGAATTTGCAAATTCTATTCATGTGATTGTTTTCATTCAATTGTTTTCCTTGAAGTAGGAATATCTTATCAAATTGAATGATTAAGAATATGAGTTTGTGGACTATATAAAGTATCTTTGAGTAAGGAAAAACTAAGTAAATTTATAACCGTTTGATTTCATGATCATTTTGGTATCATAGCAGGTTAACTTTTTTCCTTAGCATGAATACTTACCAAGCTATGAACTCACGAAACAAGAATGACTCAAAATGGTGATTCCGTGAAATGAGATATCCTTCTCATCCTCCCTTTGTAAAACATTTTAAAGACTCGACTTTTATTAAAGTATTTTTAACTATGACAAAAATAGCAGAGGAAATGTGTAATGAAGAAAGAGAAAGTCTTGAGTTGTGAAAGCAGTTGAAAATTTTCGAAAATGAGAAGCAAGAGCTTCGAGATAAACTCAAAGAGATGGATATAAAATTACAAGTTGCAGAAGAAGCCTTCAAAAAGCATCAAATTTCTAAGGTAAATGAGTTAAGAAATAATCGTTCATGTTTAGTTTCATCACACTAAGATGCTTGTTTTGATCACAGGGCATTCACTGGGGGAGAAACACCATACCAAGTGCATTCATATTGGGGGATATATAAGGCCTGAAGGGTTTTTATATTGGAAAGTATAAAAAATGGAGCTCAAATTTAATGAAAAATATAAAGGCTTATAAATTTTTTTAATGAAAATATTGATACCTACAATATCTATTGAAAGTAGGAAATTTTTAAATTGGGAAGGTGTATTGGGTTCGTATTGGTAGGGGGTTAAATAATGTGATGTTTAGAGGTATTTTCCAACATGTAGTATAATTAAGGGTATTGTTTAATATGCCATGAACGGGCATGATATGTCATAGGTTCATTGAATGATTCCCTTGTGGTTTTTGTTCCTTTGAGAAGCACACTTGAGGAATTGAATTGAAACTATTATTGAAAATGGGTTACGAAGGAAAGGGATCGATAATACATAGCCAAGGAAGAAGAAAACCCATTGAGTTTGAAGACGACCTTGACATGCCAGCCTAGGATATGGTAAAGAGGAGGTTGGAGACTTTTCCAAAACTGTTGAAGAAAGTGATGATTCGAAATAATTTCCTAAATAATGAGATTCATCTTGGAATATTTTTGAAAAAGACTACTATCAAAGGTATAGGCTCAACTATACTAATGTCCCTTTAAATTATAAGAAGCATGGTAATGTCTTTTGTGATTTATGGCATAAAATTCCATGTTCATTTTATGGGCTAAAAAATCATAAAGTTTCCAATTGTTGAAAGAGAATGTGTATGTATAGGAAAGTATTGTCTACCAGGAAGGAGACACTACAAAAAGACTAATCTCCATATCGCAAGAAAGAAAATGGCAAGAAGGAGCTGTAATTACAAAATTATTGCACTCATTGTGAGAATAGTGTCCACTGGTTTAGGAAAGAATGGAATGTTCATCCCTAGTTTTGTCGAAAGTATGGCAAGGGAATTATGTAAGAACTTGCAAGGAAAGAGGCATCAAATGAAAGAGTTAGTCTAGAAACTATAAACCAAGAAGAAAAACATGAAGTAACACAACTCAAAAAAGAGGATGAATTTGAATGGCTAGGCCCAAGAAATGGATGTGGTTCTCGCATAACTAATTATTGATTATAACACCTCCATATCATTTTTATGTTCCTTTATTGAAAGTTATGAAGAAACTAATCTCATTTGTATGAGAAAGTAAGGGGAATGGTGAGTATAATGGGTTGTATTCTGATACTGTCGTGTTGACTTGTGGTTCGATGTGTGAGAAAATACTACTATGTTATCTGAATAGATGTTTAGATAGGTTTCATTTAAGTCATTGTGTTAAAAATTACCGCATTGTTACTAGGAAGTCTTACCATTGTAGAAGCTTAAAGAAATAGGTTTCTTGCTACCTAGATTTAGTTAGTGAAAGAAAATGTCAACGAGTACATGCTTGTGGGAACCATACTTGAAAATGGTGATGTTGTGATGGGTATTTCCCTCTTTTCTTGGTGATTTGTGCTAAAAATATTCAATCTAACAATCACAAATGTATTGCTACTTGTTATAGAGGTAAGTATACACCTTGGCTAGTTATAGTTCACATTTGTTATGCATGTGGTGAAGCAACATATCGGGTTCCTTGTGGAGTAGAAAGGTAACTAAAGCCACCCAAGAGTCCCATAAAATGTTATATTCTTCCTCAAGATAGGCATGGGCCCAAATGCATACCACATAAGTGTTAATGAAATTAATTTCTTGTGTACGATGTCCCATGGGTCAAATCCCACATATGCTATGGTGTAATCCAAATCTCACATGAAATTATAGTGGCATATTACCCATTATCTATGCATAGATATTTATCAACATTTCTTGCTAGAAAATGTTACAATCATTTATAGATTTCATGGAATTATTGGCAATGTGGAACCCATAGCCTACCTAGATATTTTGATGGCAACAAGATCTTTTGGCTAGTTGTGCCTTCCATTGGTTTCATAAGCACGCTGATGGCTTTGATGGAAATCGTAGATCTCAAGTTCATTGAAAAAGTGCATTAAGTCCCGTAGGATTTCATCTCTAAAACCAAAGGATATCTTCTCTAGCGACGATGCCAAGATTAATTTCCAAGGTCTAAAAATCATGTTTTGGAATCTACCCATTTTAGAGGATCTTGGGCTTGATATACGTCACAAAGTTCTAGACTTGGGATCAGATTTGGAATTCTTAATCTCCCAATGCGAGAACATTAGGTCATCGAAGTTGGATCTTCTTCCATTTTCGTATGGGAAATGGATAGCTATGAAATGGGAAAAAAACCATCTAGTTTATGCTGGAAATTGCAGTGTCAACAGATGGAACCAAAGATTAGAGTGTGCTTGGCTCCTCCACTATTTTATTCTAACCTCAACTTCGCAAATTATGATTTTAGTTCAAGTCCTTTGGTTGTAGTGATAACAAATTGGAGCTTGGGTTTTAGCCTTAGTGCAAGGAAATTCCCTTAGTTTTGAATAATACATGGCTTCAGATGGTTTCATGTTTAGAGACATGGACATGGACGAAAAGTATTATAATGTCCTTGATCCCTTAGAAATATTATGACAAAGTCTGTTAGCCTAAAGTGGTTCCCATGGGCTAAAGCAGGAAAATATTTAATAAGGGGACTATAAATTTCCAAAGGAAACATTATAAAGTTAAAAAACGAGAAATGGTGATATTTCATAAGGAAGTGAGAAGTAACATTAAATTTATAAAGTGAAATATCATAAAGTAAATTTATTAAAGTGAATTTAATAAAAAAGGAAGGTGAAAAGGCAACCCTAAACTCATAAAAGAAAGAAAATGAGGAGACTCTCCTCATTCATGCATTTTAGAGATTGGAGAAAGAGATACTGGAGAGAGTTTGGAGAAGAAGCTTAGGGTTTTGGAACCCTACCCACCATGGTAGACTTCAATATTGAAACTAAACACACTAATTTGGATCTGAGAGTGAAATCACTGAAATTTCACCATTGGGCTGCAATGGAGTAGAATAATTTTAGTGAATATCAAGTTATTGTGGTGTTATCATTTGAATTTGTTTGTTGATGGTGTTTTCTCTATAAATATTTCTTACAGGTAAGTGCCAAGGACAAATCTGGAGATTTCCATGTGGGAAAAGGAGTCATCAAAGTTCACTAGAACAAAGCCAAGAAGAAACGAGCTCCTCTACTTATGAACCAATTTCTCTCAAATTTGTTGTATTTGAGTTAGGAAGAAAAGTTTCGTGAAAGGACTTTGGGTACCAAGATATGATTTCATTGTCTACTGGAGGTTGAGTTGTCTTATCTCCCACTGAATCGAAGTTTTGATATATGAGTTAGGAAGAAAAGTTTCGTGAAAGGACTTTGGGTACCAAGATATGATTTCGTTGTCTACTGGAGGTTGAGTTGTCTTATCTCCCACTGAATCGAAGTTTTGATATACCAACTCTTCCTTCTTGAAGGTAGAGAATTTCTTGAACTAGAGGAACATTTTCCTAGAGGATAGCTTCCATAGGAATCACCCTACTTATGGTAGGCTTGATCCATTAAAGTTTGGTGTGATTTTAGGGAGAAAAGAGGGTCAAATCCCCTCACTGCTAAGATTGTACATGTGTTGTACGTTTTCTGGGTTGAGTTACAGTCATGGTAGATCATGTGTGACTATTCTTTTAATATGCCACTATTCTTGTAGCATTGAGTTGTATTTCTCCTTGGAGAGGCTCGTTTTGAGTCATATGATAACTCTGTGGGATTTTTGAGCCATTTATGATGATATGGAAGGTATGCGATGTATTTATGATGTCCAAAATGATTGTGATACCCTTGTGTTGACTGTTGTTGGGGACATGTTGTCATATCTGGTCTAAGGATTGATATTGGGCACCATTTTCCTCACACTCATGCTGAGATATCATTCTAGCTATGTTATATCATATGCATGTGTATTTTTGTTGGCTACGATCTAAATACCAGGTTCACACTCTTGTTTAATTCATTGTATACTCAATTTTATGAATAAAATAAATTTTCTTGTGGAATAGTCTATTAGTATCTCAATTGTTCGATTATTTCTGGATTATTATAAGGGGTGCATTTATGGCTTGAGGAGGCTATTGGTTCATTTTAATCATTGAATGTAATATCTAGAAGTTAAAATTTTAAAGTGAGCACCTAAAATTAATTGTTTGAATAAAGACTTCAATGAAACTCAAATTAATAACCCAAAAAAATCTAGAGGAAAATTAGAGGTCTCATAAGGAAAAAAAATACAGAGGTATAAGAGCCTTATTCTTGGTGCAACTGTGGGTTATTAGTTTTAAAATTAGTTGCAGATTAATGGTTCTTTCATGATAGAAGAAAATCCCTATACAAGGATAACATATAGGAAGAAACACACTTACAAAGAAGTAACTCCCATTTCATAGGACAATATCCTTGATACGAAGAGTCAAGAGACAACAGGAATGGGCAAGGAGATAGATAAAATGTGTGAGATTGAAGAGCCTAATATGGATGAGAAGGGAGAACAAGCCTTTAATAGTCTAGTCATTGAATAAATGAATTATGTAGAGGGAAAAAAGAGATGATAGACTTGATGAAGGGCATGGAAAATACAAGGGATTCCACTGGGAAGGAATCACTGAATGGGGAAGGGTCCAACAATGCTGAGGGCAGTCAATCCCATACTGATGAGAAAAACCAATAACACGCAACTAGTGAAGTGCCAAAAATCCAATATGCCTCAGTTTGTACATGAGAATATACAGGACTTAACAGAACAATCTAATTTTGGAATCCCTTGTGAAGACTACATGGAGCAGTACCAAGCATTGGGATGGGACTTCCGTGCTGCTATGAGTTTTACTTATTTGTGCCACCTTCATTTGAAGATCAGGTCCTAACTATCTCAAAGATTCCCAAGGCAGAATCAAGAGCTACAAAAAACATTGGAGGAGGTAACCATCCCCTATTTTGATGGGTCATCCAAGTGTTCCACTTGATCATAGGTACAAAAATTGGACACTTATTTTCAATTGCATCATATGCCAAAGGATAAGATTGTAAAATTGGACACCTTGCACTTGAAAGGTGAGACCCATGAGTGTTGTTACCATGGGTTGGTGAAATTTGGGCATAACACCATCACCTCATGCACATCGTTCACTCAGAGATTTATTGAGTGCTTTGACATGAAGGATCCAAAGATTCATTTTAGAGAGCTATCACAAATCAAGCATACAAGTAGTCTGTAAGCCTATATTAAAACATTTTAGAGGCTCATGATCATAGTCATAGATATTTCAGAGGCCGGTTTGGTGATGCTCTTTGTAGAGGGCTTGGCATAACCTTTACGTAAATGGGTCAAGAGTTTTGAACCCCGCACTTCATGCGAAAATCAACAAAACCAAGTACATACAGTATGCCACTTCAAAAAATAGATTCATCCTTAAGCCTTCTTTCCCTCAGAAGGGTAAAGAGGTCAAGCCCCTTCGAAAGGAGTGGATTGAGAAATGAAAGATGGACGAGGAGACCTGAAAAGAGCTGAGGAAGAAGAAAATTTGTTTCAACTGTTAGGAACCATGGGCACCAGGGCACAAGTGTGATGGAAAAGACAGTGAAAATGACAATGGGGACAAGGAGTAGGTATCAGGACTAGTAAAATGACCAACATAGGGATAGGTACATGGGAATATGCACTAGACTGTTGGAGGTGAGTCCTCACATGCAAAGGGAAAAGATCCTATTTTTTCCTCTATGTCAGGATTCCCTAGATATCACACTTTTAGTGTTAGAGGGGTTATAACTAGGTATAAGGTGACAATTTTGGTTAATGATGGAGCTTCTCACAACTTCATAGATGCCAAGTTGTTGAAAAAAAGGAAATTCCTACTATGAAGTTCGATGGTTTTACATTCGTCATACTAGGGAAACATTAGATGGAATGCAATAGGTACATTCCCAAGACACAACTCACCATGGGGAATTATAAGATGAAAGATGACTTCTTCACATTCGATGTGCCGGATGCTAGTGTGGTGTTGGGGTTTAAGTGGTTTTACTACATCGGGAAGTACACCATAGACCATCAAAACATGGAGATGGAGTTCAATTCCCCAATATATGGAAGAAAGTTAGTTTTAAGAGCCATGCATAAATACCCTCCAAAGCCTGTATCATCCATTGACATGGAGCTTTTATTGATTTGAGGTTATATCGAGTTGGTAGTAGAGTTCCTTATTACAGACAATAAGCAGCCGAAAAATCCATGACAACACTCACATGACAGACAAGTATTTCTTTGTAAACATCATAAAGATTTTGCTGAGATTCCTCCAAGTAGACCACTAGATAGAGGCTTTGAACATGTTATAGACCTTGAGGAGGATGTGTAGGTAGTAGTAACCACTCCATATCTACATTCCAATATTTATAAATATGCAATATAGAATTCCATTAAGGTGCTATTGAGGTTGGGCCATATTCGACTGAGCTCTAGTCTATTTTCTTCCTCAATAATGATGGCTAAGAAGAAGGAAAACACTTTGCACGTGTGTATATACTACCAAGATATCAATAAGAAAAGAACCAAGAACTAGTATCTTATTCCCATGATCGATGGATTGATGGATGAGTTGAAAGGTGCCAAATATTTTTTGAAGATTGATGTTTGTTCTGGCTATCATCAGATCTAGGTTTTGGAGTAAGACATCCTAAAGGAAATTTTCAGGTGCCACTATGGGCAATACGAATTTTTGTTTATGCCATTTGGGTTAACCAATGCTTCCATGAATTTCCAGTCCTGTACAAACCATGTGTTCAAAAAGTCGTTGTGGAATTACTCACTGGTCTTCTTCAATGACATATTGGTCTACAACAAGACATCAGAGGACCACTTAAGGAACTTGGATGAGGTGCTGGGAATTCTGGAGGAGAAGTAATTGTATGCAAAAGAGCCCAAATGTGAGTTTGGTATAAAAAATATGCTTTATCTAGGGCATCAGGTTGGTTACGATGGGGTATAAATGCACGAAGAGAAAATTTGTGCAATCATTGAATGACCCACTCCAAAGAATTTCACAAAGTTGAAGAGATTCCTTGGTCTTTGCACTTACTACGGTAAATTTTTTGAAGAGTTTTCACAGTTAATAACTCCGCTTATAGATATCAATAAAAAGGGAGGCTTCATCTAGGTTTAGAAAGCACAAGAAACATTCGGGAGGATGAAGGAGGTGACGACCACTTTCCCTATGCTTTATTTACTTGATTTCACCCAACCATTCATGCTAGAATGCGATGCTTTGGGTATAGGGATAAGAGCAATCCTTATGTAGAATCAACACCCCATAGCATTCAAAAGTTGCAAGGTTAGTGATTATGAGTTTCATTATTCGATATATGACAAGGAAATGGTTGCAATAAATGTGCATGCTTTGGCCAAATTTAGGTAGTATCTGGTAGGGTGTAGATTTAAGATAAAATAGACCATAGCAACCTGAAGTTCATCATGGGGTAGAAGGAATAGAGTGAGAGGAAACAAAAGTGGATAAGAAATTTGTAATATTATGACTTTGAGATAGCATACGTTAAGGGTAAGAAAAACATAGTGGTTGATGCTCTATTGAGGATGCCACCCACTTTCTCACTCAGAGAGATGGTGGAGGATTGGAGGTCAGTGTTGCTAGTGCAGTAATCAAAGAATAAGTTCGCTTGCAAGATTCTAGATGGATTTATCCATGATGATAGGTATCAGGTTATGAATGAATTATTTAATATAAGGACCATATCTATCTTGTACTATAATGAAAACTCAAAGAGAGAATAATGTAGGTAACTCGTAGCTCACGCTTTGCAGGACATCCGAGATAGTTAAATACCTACAGGAAGGTTAGGGAGAGGTTCACTTGGAAAGGCCTCAAGGTGGATGTGTTAATAGTTTTCAGGGAGTATGACATTTTCTAGCAAAATAAGACATATAAAACTTATCCAATAGGTTTGATGCAACCCCTCCCCATCCCAGAGTAGAAGTGGGAGAATGTTTCCATGGAATTTGTCACTGACTTACCTCTAGTGCAGGGTAAAAATTGCATATATGTGATGGTAGATTGAGTTACAAATTTTTTCCATTTCTTTGTCATATCATCAAAATATCCATCTTCATAGGTGGTCGAGCTACTTTTCAGGGAGGTTTTCACATTGCATGGGTTGCTGAAAATCATTGCCAGTGATAGAGATAAGAGGTTCATGGGCGACTTCTAACGAGAGATTTCTATGCTTGTGGGAACTGAGCTAACTCTGAGCATTAGATACCACCCACAAACTAATGGGAAGAAAAATATAGTTAACAAGTGGTTGGAATTCTATCTCAGGAATTACGTGACCGACGAACAAAAGACATGGCTGAACTGGTTGCATATGGGAACACATTGGTACAATACCACTTTCCACCTGTCCACTAGCATGATTCCCTTCAAATAATTATATGGATATGATTCCAAAACTTTTGCAGATGGGATATTTTGGACATCCGGGCACCACTGGCCAAATACTATCTCTAAGAGATCTAGGACATTTTAAAATTTCTCAAGGAAAATCTACATATGGCTTAGAACCAATAGAAAGTATATGTAGAGAAGAACAGGTGGAGCACAAATTGAAAGTGGGAGATATGGTATACCTCCATCTTCATCCCCAGAAATAGTCTTCAGTAAAAGTGAAAGGGGCAGAAAACTTAAAACTGAGGTTCTACGAGTCGTTCAAGATCTTCAGAAGTAGGAGAGGTGGCCTCTAAACTCAAGCTTCCAGAGGGATGTAAAATTCAAAAAATCTTTCATGTCACAATCCTAAAAATGGCCTTGTGGTAGCATGTTTTTGTTGCTACAAAGATTCCACCATTGGATGAGGAAGGATAATTGGTCTTAGTTCCAAAGAAGATCCTAGATATGCGAGAAAGGAAATTGAAGAGTAGAATGATCAAGGAGTACTTGGTAAAATGGATGGATTTGTTGGTAGAATATCCTACTGGGAGGGCGAATAGGTGATCAAACATCCTGAATTGAAATTACTTGAGGAAAAGAAATCTTGGGCAAGGAGGACAGTAATGTCCTCGACCACTTAGGAATCTTATGACAAATTCTATAGCATAAAGTGGTTTCCATAGGCTAAAGTGGGGAAATATTTAATAGGGGGACTTAAATTTCATATGGAAACATTATAAAGTTCAAAAAGGAGAAAGGGTGATATTTCCTAGGCAAGTGAGAAGTCACATTAACTTTATAAAGTGAAATATCATAAAGTGACTTTATGAAAGTGAATTTAATAAAAAGGGAATGTGAAAAGGAAACCCTAAACTCATAAAAGAAGGAAAATGAGGAGACGTTCCTCATTCATGCATTTATGAGTTTGGATAAAGAGCTATTGGAGAGAGTTTGGAGAAGGAGCTTAGGTTTTTGGAACCCTAGCTATCAAGCAGACTCCAAAATTGGAACTAGACATCCTAGTTTGGATTTGAGAGTGGAATCACATAGATTTCACTGTTTGTATTCAATGGAGTAGAATATTTTTAGTGCATATCAAGTTCTTGTGTTGCTATCAGTTGATTCTATTCATTGGTGTCATTTTCTCTACAATTTTTTCTTACAATTGAGTGCCAAGGAAAAATATGGAGATTTCCATGTGGGAAAAGGAGTTGTTAAAGTTCACCAACACTAAGCCAAGAAGAAATGAGCTCATCTACTTATGAATCAAGTTCTCTCATTTTTATGGGTTTTGAGTTAGGAAGAAAAGGGTTATGAAGGTATTCTTGGTAGCAATATATGAGCTCACTTTCTATTGGAGGTTGAGTTGTTTTATCTCCCACTAAATCAAAGTTCTGAGATACCAACCCTTCTGTCCTAAAGGTAGATAATTTCTAGAAGGAGAGGAAAATTTACCTATAGGATAGTTTATATAGGAGTTACCCTACTTAAGGTAGGCCTCTTCCATTAAAGTATGGTGTGATTTCAAGGAGAAAGGAGGGTCGAATTCCCTCACTACTAAGTCTTGATGAGTGTTGTACATTTTATGGGTTGAGTTACAATCATGGCCGAGTAGTTTGACTATTGTTAGAAGTTTCCACTCTTCTTGTAGGGTGGGGATATATTTCTCCTTGGAGAGGCTTTTTTTGAGTCATATGCTAACTTCATGGGAGTTTTGAGTCATTGTTGACGATATGGGAGGTATTGTGATGTATTTATGATGTCCAAAATGGTTGTGATGCCCTTACATTAACTACTATTGGAGAAGTGATACCATATCTAATCCAAGGCTTGCTACTAGGTAGCATTTTCCTCACACTGATGCGAAGATATATTTCTACATGTGCTATATAATATGCATGCATATTCTTGTTGGCTGCCATCTAAATACCAAGTTCAAATTCTTGTTTAGTTCATTGTATATTCAATTTTCTGAATAAATTATTTTTTCTTGTGGAGTAGTCTATTAATATCTCGGTTGTGTGATTATTTGTAGGTTGTTATAAGGGGTAAATTTGTGGCTTGAGGAGATTGTTGGTTTATTTTATTTATTGAATGTAGTAGATGGAAGTTACTATTTCATAGTGAGAACCTACAACAAAGTGTAAAGTAATCGTTTGAAGAAACATTTCACTAAAACTCAAATTAATAACCCAGAAAAATCTAGAGGAAAATCAGAGGTCTGATAAGGTAGAATACTAAAAAATATCTATCAATGGAGTGATTGTGTTATTCCAGTATTCACATTGTTTCATATTCATCACAATCGAATTTGTGAACTTTTTTGGGGTTTACGCAAACTTATATTCTACGTTGGTCATATACCACTCCAGATATCATATGTAAAGCCAAAGGGGATGAATGAAGCGTTGTTGAAATATAAAAAACTAAGAATTGGTTTGACATTGGACCAAGATCCAAATATTTATTATTCTAAATGTATCCACCACGGGCACATGCTCCACTATACAACATCAAGGGTTGAGTAAAATCCAAGGATCAAGGGTGTGAGCCAAGAAATAGATGGTAAAATGTTGAACTATTTAATTATTTGATTAATCTTGGTTTAGGGGTTTAATCCTAATATTTGTTATGATCTTAAAAAAATTCTTATGGGTCATACTTCTTTGTTGTGGAGTTTGACATGATAGAGTCTAACAACTAAAGCATTTTTATGGCACATTTCCTTGGAATGATGATGAGAGTGAGATGCATTATTGTTTTTCCTAGGCTTATTTTTGGAAAATATTGTAAAAAATTGACCATGAGTGTTCTATAAACTCTTGGAAAATATGGTCTTGTTGGGAACGTTGCAATGTTGTGATACATCATTAATACATATGGGTGGAAAATCTGACGATAGAATCCAACAAAATAGATAACATTGTAAAAACTCTCAAAAGTTAATGTATTTTTTATTTTTTATTTTTATTAAATCTTGACAGTTGTCAAATATCCAACGAATGGTAGGGAATCATTGTATACAACCAATTCCACCATTAATGGCTTTTTTCCATTGGACAATGTTTAATATGAGACCACTTTACGTTGATTTTAATTATAATAAATAGAAGATTAATATTATAATTATATATAATAATTATATATAATATAATTGTATATTATTAATATATATGTATATTGAATTAAATATATATTATTATATAATATTATTAATTAATATAATATTATAAAAATTATAATATATATATATGAACTCATATAATTTGACGTAGTTTCTATATTACTTGTGATTGTTTTGAAAGGTTGTAGGCCTATTTTGAGGTTAATTTTTGAAGAAAATCATGAGTGAAAGTTTGGTGAAGAAAATTTTTACATAACATTCCTCAAGGAGGCCAAGAAGACGTGGGATTGGCATTAGGGGCTTCGGATGATTGAAAATGTTATTTTCCTTGCAAAAGATGCAAGGGCTTGAAGATAAGGAGACTTCTAATAATAATGATTGAAAGACATTGTAGAGACTATGGACACACTGAAGGTGGACAATAATATCATCTATTAGTAACTTATTCATTATATGTCTTTATATTGTATATTGTTTTTCTAACTGTTTAAATGTATATTGTATTTTAATGTAAATTGTATTGTCTTTATATTGTAAATTTTTATATTATTTTTGGGGGATATTTGACCTATGTTGTCATCTTTTTGTGGAGAAATTTATTATTATTATTCTGGTTGTGACAACCCTGGTGAAAATTTCATGTAATAAAAGTTAATAAAGGAAAAATGATACCACGGTTAAGGGACACTTATTCCAAGCTGAATGTTGGGCAAAGATATCATAGTGGGCATCACTAGATGTATGTTTTGGCTAAGGAAAATTGGCAAAGGCTAAGGTAAGGGAATTAAAAGGAAAAAATGCATTTTTGGCACATTTATTTATGAAAATAAAGGATATTAGGAGAGATGTAAGGAAAAAGGTCATAGGTTGCATGTGAGGAGGAAATTGAAGGAAAATAATGGAGAATGAAGAAATTAGATGCCTCATTAATAAAAAGGCTTTTGAGGATCACTTGGTAACCTTTTGTCAGTTGAAATTTGGAGCTCTCTCATTATTCTCTCTCTCTCTCATTCTGAGTCACTTAGAGTTTTCTTGGACCACTCTAGCTTTGGATCAAGGAAGGAAAAGAAAGAAAAAGGAAAGGAAGGAAAGCAAGGATGAAGGAAGAAGAGCAGGATCAGGAAACTTCATCAGGAATACTTGCAGGTAAAATATTGCATGTGTGATTTCCTAGTTGGTTTGGACATGCATGTCTTTGCATTTGGGTGTATGGTTCTCTTGTTGTCAGTGGCATGGTTTTACCGGGTTATGACACTCGTTTTCAGCCTAGCCTTGCCTTTTTCCAGATGCCATGGTTGGGATGTTTATCTCGTTTTGAGCTTTGGTTTGCCTGATGGATTACAGAATTTTGGGTGGAGATGGTCTCAAGTTTCATTCTCGAAGGCCTAGGCATCCCTTGGCTGGTTTTGGTAGGATACACGGTAAATCCTGAGGGAGAAGTATTAGTTTAGGGCCTAGCGATCCAGGTTTGGATTGCGGTAAATCCTAAGATGCTGATATTGGTTTAGGGCCTAGTGATCTAATATTGGACTGTGGTAAAGCCTGAGAGATAAGGATACGGAAAATTCCTCAAGTATAGTGATGGATTCTAGATGGAATTCCAAGTTTGGTTCGGTTGTGATCGAGGCACCGGTTTTGGTGTGATCACGGTTTGATGAGAGTGGAGGTGGTTTAACCTCTTGATTTCCTTGGTTTTTCATGGATTGGTTTTCTATGAGATCCCACATTCATGCTTGGAATATGGCACGGGGGTGACTGGGTGAAAGAGAGATTTTGTTTAGCCATGTCTATGGTTGGGTGGTACGTGGAAGTCCCGAACCTAGTCAGATTTTCCTATGATTAATAAAATCTAAGTTCTCTAACTTTTGCACTAGTTTATATGTGGATTTAATGGTTATCATATCTCTTTTATTTATATGGTTTTATACTATTTATAAGCATGGTTAAATGATTGGTTCATGTCATGGTTATTTCATGTATTTACTTGTAATTGTTAAATGGATGGATGCAAGACTTAATTGATGATATAATAGTTCAATGGAGAAGGAGATGATGCTTCTGGTTATGTTTCATAAGTTATTTTAGTCATTTATGCTCTGTCGTGTATCCTAGACATGTAGGTTGCATTGATGCCAAGTGTTTGACAAAATGTTACTCCTGGTTAGGGATGCTCAGGTCTAGTCCTGAGGTTGATTTTTGATTTGTTTATATTGTCATAATGTCTTTCATGGATTCTGGTAGAAGCCATGATTCTAGGCTAGAAAAGTTTCTCAAATATCGGGGACACTGACACAAGTCTATTGGGAAAAGTCTAGGGTCACTGGCACAGAAGCCTGTGAGAGCGACTTTGGCATCTGGTTGTTGGCTTGCCTATAACATGAGAGAGAATAGGGCTTAAAAGGCTTAAATAATCATTGGGACTTAGGGACAGGATGTCTGCATGGCTAACATGTCTTTTGAGGGTGTTGTTGCTGATGTGGATGGGTTTGTTTGATATCTTCCATTGGTACCATTTCCTTAAGGTTACCAAGGATGTTTTAACCCTTATAGTAGTCTCTCTTGTTGCATGTTTACCCTAGGTGACTAGTTGGTTGGGTGGACTTGGGAGGAGGGGGTGTTACGTATTGGCATCAGAGCATGGTTGCGCTCTCCTTAGGTGAAGGTGCTCGATCATGCATGTGTTTTAGTTGCATGTGTGTCTCTTACACTTGCATTCCATGTGCTTGTTTCTTTACATCATATTGATCATGATGGTAGTAAGATTTTCATGAGGAACTTGATGTGATGTTGTGGGATGCATCATAAGAAGTATATGACTAGTTGCATATGGTTATAAGTCACTTGACTACATCCTTGTATGTCAAGTGCATTCTTGAATGTTTTAATTACATGTATTAGTCTTGTAGGTTGATTACAAGAATTGATTGCTTATGCTCGACTACATGCATTCATACGTATGTGTAGTTGACTTGGCATTTCTTATGCATGTTGATAGTTGCATGTGGAAATGTGGACATTGGATTAATGGTTGTTGTCATGAATGATGTCATAGCATGCATTGTTGATATGGCTTTGCATTGATGACTGAACCCTAGCTGGAATGATGTTTATGCATTGATACATTTATTTGATATATGTCTATATGATGTTATGATTATGTTATACATGTATCATGCTGATTTGATGATATTGCAGATAAGGTGTCCTCCCCGAATTATGCTAAGGTAAGTTGGGTTATTGTGATTTGGTTTAGATGACATAGTATGCCTTGCATGAAAGAGATCACATGGCTAGAAAGGTGGTAGACTACATAGAATCTCCTTATGCATCAGATGGGAAACATGGTGTGAGGAATTCTTCTGACTTGACAGACACATTGAGAAGCCTGAAGGAAGAAATAAGAAGTTGCAAAGAAGACGATGACAAAATCATGCAAACATAAGAGAAACAAGCATAAGTGAATGTGATACTAATTTAGAGTTTGTCAGAATTGCAGTGACAGGAACCACTTTAGATCAGCCATGGACATGAGCATAGAACTAATGGAGCATATGGAAATAGGTCTCATAGTAGACATAGGTTAGATATATTTGACATGATCAGAGATGGCCGGTTGTTGGACACTCCGGATAGGAGAGGTGATAGACACATGTACTATTCTAGTTCTGGTTCTAATAGACATCATGATTGTCATCATTATCATCCGTATAGTAAGAGTGATATGGGATACTTTCCAGATGAGTTTAAGAAGGAAAATCCACCTACCTTTGATGGAGAGATGAAGTAATCACAGGATGTAGAAGCATGTTTGCTTGGTATGAATAAATTATTCCAATTTCATGATTATTCATAAAACATGAAAGAAAAGATAGCCACTTTCATTCGCAAAGGTAAAGCGGATATTTGGTGCAAAGACTTGAAGACTATAAAAGGTATACATGAGGATTATTTGACTTGGCATGCATTTGAAAGGCTCTTCAAGAGGAAGTACTTGTATGAGAGGTACTATGATGAAAGAGCTAAGGAATTTTATGAGTTGTGGATGGGTTCTATGACCGATGATGAGTATACTAGTGGATTTTTGGAACTGTTGAGATATGTGCCTTACCTCAAGGAGGAGAAGGCCAAGTTTCAGAGATTCATTAGTGGAATTCTAGTTGCATACAAAGATCAGATTGAGTTCAATGAACCTAGATCATTGGAGGAGGTCA
This sequence comes from Pinus taeda, assembly GCA_000404065.3. Taxonomy (NCBI): domain Eukaryota; kingdom Viridiplantae; phylum Streptophyta; class Pinopsida; order Pinales; family Pinaceae; genus Pinus; species Pinus taeda. Next base: position 370 of record APFE031299936.1, on the reverse strand, counting down.
TTCGAAAGTTGAAGCATTGTTATGGGCAGTCGAAGTGCAAATTTGAGCCTAAGCATGACTTGAAAAGAAATGAGAAAGCTAGAGGAAAATGGCCACCAAAGAGAGGAATATCTCAAGATTCAAGTGAGAAAGAAAATGTAGTTCCTTACAAGAGATTCAATACAAGTGAGAAGGGACATGGAGAGAAGAAAGCTAGAGGCGGTGGTAGGGAAGCATTATAGTTTTGGATATGTAAGGATCATTGTAAGAGGTATTGTGTGTAGTATCAAAGTGGTTGTAGAACCTAGATCTATAGTGCTCAGGAGGCGCATACAGTTGGTGATGTTAGTCATAGCATTCCCAATATCTATGCAGCTGTGGACAATAGACA
>APFE031299935.1:28710-49375 GCA_000404065.3 Pinus taeda | reverse complement strand
GCAGGGGGGAGAAGTCCCCCCCGCACCCCCCCGCGTGGAGGGGTGTACAAACTTCCTAGGGTATACATCTGGCTGAAACAAAGACCTCTGAACAATCATACTCAACACACAACACATTGTACATATTTTATCTAGAATGAGGACATGATTAAAGTGATTATGATGGCCATGAAGAGCTTCAGTTTGAAAATGGGTTCTTGCTGATGAACGTAGTAAGAAAGCTGCTATGCAAATTATTGTGCTGGAGTAATATGTGAACTTACACTAGACATACATAAATCTCGAATTGAAGGTAATTGTGGGACAATTACATGTTTTTATTGGTATTTAAATGCCATGTTGAAAAGTGAATTACTACCATCGATGTAGGAGAGACAAGTCCTCTTTCTAGGCCAATGCTTTGGCTACAAGGTAGCACATGACAAGGATCAAAAGATCCTCATTTTTCTAACTCAGTCACTTTTTGTTCATTTCAATTTGTTGTTACAAAAGAAAATTCAATTACATAATTTGAAATAATCAGTTTGCATAAAAACCTTCTCTCTCTGTCTTTGAAATATGTCGGGATGATTATCCATTTCAAATAGTGACTACTTAATTGCAGTAAATTTACTCATTAGTTTTGGATAAGGATCCACTGAGAAAGTTTTAATATATAGTTTAACTTTAAAATGTTTGCTACAAATTTTTCTTCCCTTTCTGTAAATTTAGTTTGCCTTAGTTTTCTAGGCATTTCCATTACCAATACTATTGCTATGCAACAATTTTTGGACTTCTATCCATTGAACCTGTTGTTTGAGTGGAAGACATTAATACAAAACCAAAATGTCTAAGTAGAATTTTGAATGCATTCTTTGCCTCACAACATAATTTACAATGGGATAATTTCAGGAAATCCTTGGTGCAAAGTGCAACAACTATTATGACATTATAGTGGAGTGGATTATAATTGAATTAGTGAAACATATTCTTAATAGGAAATATCTCGTTGGGGTGGATATAATAACAAATATGCCATATAATTTTTTAATGGGAATATTATAGTTTTAACTCAATTCCTTGTAATATGTCTCATTTTTAGGTATCATTGTGAAATTATGAAGGGATTTATTATTTTGTTATCATTCTAAAATTATGAAGGGATTTATTGTTTAGATACCGTTATGAAATTATGAAGGGATTTATTGTAAACAAATTAGTTAATGACAAAAATATGTTCTAAATTTCAGATTTGGTCAAACTTTGCTTTCCACAATAACAAAAACAATAATGTCGACTTATCTTACAAACACCATTTTTTTTGCAAAATTCAGATTCAAAATATTTAACAATGGTGGAAAATACACAGTGACCCAATATTGATGCCTAACAAAAGGTCAAGAAATATAGAAGTACACTAGTAATGATATTCCATGTAAGAAAAAATCCTTTTTTATGGTCACTATTAGTTAAAATCACACATCAACAGAGTTTATAACAAGAGTATGTGTAATAATTGTTCCATGGAGAGTAGAGGACAACTCCAACTCTTTCAATGTTGAGCTAGAGTGAAGCTTATGCACTCTAACATTTCAAATCTAGGCAAAACTAGCTAAAACCATGATTCTCATATATCTTTCTAGAAAAATCCAAGTACATTTTTTTGTTGATATGGAAACATGAGTTATCTTCAAAATTATGACTTTCATAGCAAGAGAAAGTTGGACCCATGACACAAAGAAACCATACAACATCTATTTGAAAATGATTTTTACTTTGACTAGGACTATTTTTTCTTTCTTGGTGTTTTGTTAGTCCCTGCAACGATAATATTTAATTGTTTTTAGTAATTCAATAAGTCGTAATGTTATATTTAATTCAACATTTTTCGTTTAAAAATTATTTTAAGCTATTTAATGATTTGGAAGCGTTATTTGGCCTTTTTGCATAGGCACAACTATTGTCCTCAAAACATTAGGTTAATACACATTTCATTATTAATTTTTTCCAAATCAAGTAATGCTAGAACTCAATATATAAAAAAAATGCTAGAACTCATTGAACATTACTTTTTAACATTAAATTTTTGTCTCTCCACATAGAATCCATATCCCATATTTTACAACAATCCACTTGTGATGACTACAAGTCTAGCTATGATGATCCACTATTATTAAGTATTATAGCATAATATTAATCTAATGATAACGTAGATGTAAATAATATATTAATATATTGTAGATAACCAATATCTTTAAAGAAATAGATTAATATATTTTATGTTATTAATGAATTAGTACAAAACTGTATTGATTTATTATTAATCAATTATTAATTATGAAATATATTTATTTATTTATTTATGAAATATTATTTATTTATTAATGAAATATTATTTATATTTATGAAGTATTTTTTTATTATAAAAGTTATGCTATTATGGGTTATAAATTGAAATGATAGAATGAATTTAGGGCAAGCACAACACTAGTCCAGGACAGGCATAAAACTTCATTAATCAAATCATGAAATGTTAGAATGATATTTTGTTTTCATTTAAGCTAGTAGGTTGTTGTTGTGCATAGTGCCTACTGTTCAGTCAAGGTGGCAGAGGCTTAGTCTTGTTAGGCTGAGTCAGGTGTTATCATGGAAGATGCACAAAGCCCTTATGAGCATGAAGCAGACATCATAAGTGAGGACCTGAATGGGATCAATTCAGAAACTGAGTCCAATGGACAAACAAATAAAAAGACCTCTCCCAATATTGCAGAAACCATGAGGAGATTGACAATAGAACTTCAAAGCTGCAGAGTAGATAATGAAATGTTGATCAAATCTCAGGAGGAACAAAACTAGTTGAAGGCTTCCATGCTGTAAAGTTTGATAGACATACAAAGACAAATGCATTATGGACAAAATTCAAACAATCATGCTAGTAGGACCAGGGATAGCTCCAGGAGTCATACTCGCAAGGGGTCCCACAATACCAAAAGAAGGACCTCCGGTGATGATACATCTACACCATCAACATTCTTGAACAATGAATCATCTGCCTCTGGAGATTCATTGAGCAATTCGAGATCTTCTTATCATAGGTAGAAAAACCATAGGCAGAAAAAGAGAAAGAGACCTTATAGAGATTACTTTCAGGGAGAATTCAGGAAAGTCAAACCACCTACTTTTGACAGTGAGATCAAATCCGGGTAGGAAGCTGAGGCTTGGCTTCTTGGGATAAGGAAGTATTTCCAGGTTCATGATTACTATGGAAACATATTAATTATGAATTTATTTATTGTTTGTATTGAGTTTTTTTAAAAGATTGTCTTGATATGAAAGTTTTCACCATGGTCCATTGAAAATGGCACCAAGAAAGGTTCTATTTTATTTTTTCCTTGAATTAAATTAGAAGAAAATTGTATTTCCACATCACATGAAAACTTGTATGAGTTAACTAACTTAGTTTGACCTAGTTGGTTTAGTTAATTCGAGTTGAGGGTCTAACTTGAGTCCTGTAGAATGGATTCTACAAAATAGGAACCCTGGTTGAGTTTATTTTGAGTTGTAATTAATTAATTCAGTTTAACTAGTTCCAACTGTTGGAGGAACTATTGAGAGATAGTGATTTGTCTACTCTATGATCAATCAGTTAACTAATGATTCAAACATAAATAACTCATGCATGTCAGAATTGGGAGTTACCCAGTTGAGATTGGAGTTCAATGGAAGTGTGCTATCAGTTGTATAATCATCTAAATTGAATAGGTGGTGCATGCAGTCAAAAAAAGGCCCTAGATGCATTGCACAGTATTGGATGGAGATTTCCCTAATTAATATGGGCTAATTACCAAAGGAAACATTGCAAGGAAATAGGGATCTTGGCAGAAAGAAAATTGGCTAAGTATTGGCCTATGATTGTCTAGGAAGTAGTGATACAGATAGAGATAGTGTAGAGGTTTCTCTGGTTTGAGAAAAGCATTGTAATCTTCATTGCAATATACAAATAACAGGGTTTTTAGTTGTGGCTTTCCCCGTGAAATCATTGTGTAATGTGTTGATTGAATTGTTCCTCTTGTATGCTTCATGATTTCACGTTCGTTTAAATTGGTTTCTGCAATTGGTAGAGTAAACTCAAGTCTATTGTTTTAGAAAATTACAATTAGAAGTTTGAATCTACAAAGAATTTATACATGGTGTTAAGTCCCTATACTACTAGTGTAACCCATTATTGTTATTAGTACAACCCCCTTATTATATTGTTGTTCCCATGTGGTCCCCATATTGTTATTATTGTGTCCCATAGAAGCCCATTATTGTTATTATTGTGCCCTTACATTATTATTGTTATGTCAGCTTTGATTATATTATGACCCCTTAGACTCCTATATATAGAAAGGAGGTCTTGTCATTTGTAATCATCCAAGAATTGTTCATTTGTGTAATGTAAAGGAGGTTTCCCCCTTGAAGAGGCTGAATTCTAAGGCGTTTATCTTTCTTTTCTATATTTTTGTGAGTTGGTTTCATAACATGTGTTATCATAGCTTTGGATTCTAGGGTTTCGTTGCTCCAAATAGGTCATCGTGGAATTTGCGCTATAATTTTTTCGCTACGAAGTTTCAAAATCTAAAATGAAAACCCATTTGAGCAGAAATCGTTCTGCATCACGAATCAAAATTGCAGATCTTCTCTCGCTATATTTTCAGATATATGATTTGAGGAAGTTAGGGTTTTTGAAAACTCCAAAATTCCATCTCAAACAGGTCATTGTGGAATTTTCACTATAATTGTTTTTCTGCAAAGGTTCACACTCTGAAATTAAAACCCATTTAAGCTGAAATTTTGGTGAAGCTCAGACCCAAATTTTAGATATTGTTTCGCTATATTTTCAGAGACACAATCCAAGACATTTAGGGTTTCTGCAGGCTCCCTAATTACATCCTAAATAGGTGACCTTTGGAAAATCGTCATAACTTTCGTTCTGAGCATCAGATTGAAATTTCATCAAAATTTGAAGAAAGAGGATAGGCTGTAGTTTTTCTTGTGTTGGTATGAGGTCCAAAGGTTGAAACAATGACACATGGAAATTCGTACAAGTGCGCTCTACTGAACCAGTCTATAATCAAGTCATCATGGGAGATTTGACATAACTCTTCCTTGCAGAATCTAATCTTGATTAGACTTGCGGGGTTAGAAAGAGAACTCAGAGGGATACTGAAGGATGCAATTCCAGAACTTGGAGATATAAAATTACAAAGTTACAGTCGTTTCAAAATCGAGCTCCTAAAATCAAGAAAATACGATATGAGGAAGTTTGATGGCAAGGATCTCGTAAATTGGATACTACAAATGGAGCAATATTTTGATCTACATGAGGTGCAACTGTTGCAAAAGGTACATATTGCATCTTCATATTTAGAGTCAGATCAATTTTTATGGTATAAAGGACTTTGTTCTCGTAAACCACTTGTTACACGATCAATTTTCACGAAGGCAATGATAGCACATTATGAGGATACAAAGAGCAACACCTTCTTTAGCCAATTGCTAAATCTCAAACAAAAGTGTTCAATGGTAGAGCACATTGAGGACTTTCAAAAATTGAATATAAAGGATAATATTCGAGAGAAGCAGAGGATTGATGTCTCCATAGGAACTTTAAAGGATAACATTCAACATGAGGTTCATCTTTGGGAACCTACTTCATTGGAGAAGGCATTCAGGTTGGCAAGAAAAGTGGAAAGCAAAATTATGGAAACAATGAAGTCTACCCCTCACAACTATAAATATGGAAGTTTTGTTTCTCCTAGCCTTCCACCACCTACAAGGTTGACATCACAACAATTGGAAGGAAAAAGAGAAAAAGGGCTTTGTTTCAATTGTGATAACAAATACATTAAAGGTCATAAGTGTGCTAAGAAGAAATATTTTACATAGATTGTGAAGAGGAGGAAGAAAAGGATCAAGAAACATCAAAAGAAGAGGATATAAACCAGGAACCAACCCTAGAGAGAGAAGAAATTAATCCGACCATATCTTGTAAAGCATTGGCAAGAATTAACACTCCTCAAACTCTCAAGATAGAAAGACATATCAGGAAGAAAAATGTTCAAGAAGTGAAAGGTCACATCGAGTATCAAAAAATGAATCTGACCATATCTTGTAATGCATTAGCAGAAATTACCATTCCTCAAACTCTCAAGATAGAAGGACATATCAAGAAGAAAAGTGTTCAAAAAGTGAAAGATCACATCAAGCATAAAGAAATGAATCCAACCATATCTTGTAATGCATTGGAAGAAATTACCACTCCTCAAACTCTCAAGATAGAAGGACATATCAAGAAGAAAAATATTCAAGTAGTAAAAGATCACATCGAGCATCAACAACAAGTTCTCGAACTTTTAAAGGATAACACCACTTTGGTGCAGAATCGAATGAAACAACAGGTAGACCAACGCCGCAGTGAAAAAAGTTTTGATGTAGGCAATTGGGTATTTTTATGACTACATCTCAGGAAAGATATTTATGAGAAGGAAATGTTGGCAATACTACATGCACTTAAGAAATGACGACCTTACCTAATGGGAAGACACTTCCAGGTAAAAATGGATCATGATAGTCTAAAATACTTTTTAGAACAAAGATTATCTTTAAAAGAACATAAAAAATGGGTCACAAATATGTTCGGTTATGACTTTGAAATCATCTACAAAAAAGGGAAGCAAAATGTTGTTGTAGATGCACTGTCAAGAAATGATGAGGATGTAGAAGCATTGTTTTGTTCTATTTCTATTATCCACCAAATTGGATAAATGAAGCAAGGGATGAATGGAAGAATGATGAAGAAGTGTGGCCACTCATTCAAAAGTTGCAGAAGATCCCAATTCAAACAATATTGCCAGAACTTGACGAGGAAGAAAAAATCATATTGGAACTTGGAGCAGTCACAAAAACAAGAACCCGATAGCTACGAAATTGATCAATTTCAGAGTATCTCATCAAGTGGAAGAACATACCTACTGAAGATTCCACATGGGAGGACAAGAATTTTATACAGAAGCACGAAGAACTACTCAAGCGTTCAGGACAACACTTTTTGAAGGAGAGAAGCATGTTAGGTCCCTATACTACTATGTTAGTACAACCCCCTTATTATATTGTTGTGCCCATGTAGTCCCCATATTATTATTATTGTGCCCCATAGAAGCCCACTATTATTATTATTGTTCCCTTACATTATTATTGTTATGTCACTCTAATTATATTATAACTCCTTAGACTCCTATATATAGAAAGGAGGCCTTGTCATTTGTAATCATCCAAGAATTATTCATTTGTGTAATGTAAAGGAGGTTTCCCCCTCGAAGAGGTTGAATCCTAAGGCAATTATCTTTATTTTCTATATTTTTGTGAGCTGGTTTCATAACACATGGAATCAGAGCTAAAATCACTATAGAAGAGAAGAATACGAGTTTGTACTTGTAGGAGGAACAAGTTTTGCAGATCTCTTCTCCAGAGCTAGCAACAGGATCAAGATGGTGTTCTATGGATTGAGGCTCCAGTATGCCCTTGAGGGAAGCTCAAATTAAATTTCCTAGATATACCAGATGGAAGCAGTCTTGGAGGAAAACAAATTAAAGGAGTTCATTGATAAGGACATCCCAAAACCAATTCCAGTTGATGCACAAGATCTAGTAGAGTGGAAGAAATGCGTAGCAAAGTCCAGAAGGATTCTACTTGAAGGAGTTCAAGATCATATTGTCTCAAACCTCCATGGAAAGGAAACTCCATATGCAATGTGGAAGGCCTTAACAAATTTGTTTCATAATATAAATGACCACAGGAAGTTGGCACTGAAGGAAAAGCTCAAGAAAACCAAGATGGAGAAGAATGAAACAATACAAAAGTACTTGACCAAGTTCACCCAATGTCAAAATGAGCTTGGAAGTGTTGGTGTTATAGTTGATGAAGATGATTTGGTGATCCTAGCACTTCTAGGCCTTCCCAAGAGCTGGCACAACTACCAAGATTCAGTAAATGGGAGGGAGAAGCTACCAGAGTGGGAGCGTTTGTGGTCTAACTTGGTGTAAGAAGAGATTCGATGGAACATTAGAGATGGATCCTCTTCCAAGCATAATGATGAGGAGAATTATGCCTTGGCTAGCAAGGCAAAGAAAGGGAAAGGGAGGTCATCCCATTCCAAATCATATTCTAGTTAGGAAAGAAAGAAGAAGGAGTTGTTAAAGATTAATTGTTTTCATTGTCATGAGATGGAACACTATGCCATGAAGTGTCCATAGAATAAGGTCGAAAAGAATCACTCAGAAGGAGCGGCAGGTGAAGCTCTTGCTTCAAAATTCGATTTAGATTTTAACCTCATTGCATGCATGGTGTCATCTGTGATGGGTAGTGTGTTGTACCTGGATAGTGGAGCTTCATTCCATATGACTGAAAAAAAGAGTTCTCCAGAGATTTGGAGAAGTACCTCTAGATGAACATCAAGATGGGAGATGATGGAAGGTATAGCACAACCGACATCAATACTATTGATTTTCAAAGGGATTTTAGTTCTCTTCTCACATTGAAAGATGTCATGTATGTTTCAGGTTTGAAGAAGAATTTAGTTTTAGTTTCTATGTTGGAAGATCATGGCTATGATGTGATTTTTAGCAAAGGAAAGGCATTGCTTCATCACATAGCCACGAGACAAGTGAAGAAGATCGAGGTTCATGTAAAGAACCTCTAAAAAATGGATGTAGAAGAGTGCGTTTCCTTGAGCACGAAACTAGAGAAGGTTTAGAGCTGAGACATCGATGAGTTATGGCATAGAATATTGGGCCATCTACACCATGGAGCTTTGAAGATCATGCAACAGATTTCTACAGGACTTCCCAAGGGTGCACTTGAGTAGTGTGATACATGAAAATGGTGTAGATTGGGGAATTACACCAAATCCACCTTTCATGAGAAGGAAAATTGAGCACAAGCGATCCTTGAAAGAGTTCACTCAAATGTGTGTGGACGTTTCATCCTCCATGGCCAAGCACATGTATTATGTGGTTTTTGTAGATGAGTTTTCACACAAGTGTTGGATATTATTAAAGTATAAGAAAGACTAGGCGTTGTCAAAATTTTGTGAGTTCAAAGCACTTTCTGAGAAAGACACAGGCAAGAAAGTGAAGGATCTTAGGAATAACAATGGTGGATAATATGTGTCAAATGAATTCAAGAAATTCTATGAATCATAAGGCATTCGATGGGAGTTGATAGCACCCCATAACCAACAATAGAATGGGGTTGCAAAAAGAAAGAACATAAGCATTGTGGGAGCTACATGGGCGATCTTACATGATCAAGGCCTACCGTTGCACTTGTGGGCAGAAGCATGCAACACAAAAATATATGTGTAGAACAGAAGTCCTCATCAGATTCTCATGATGAATACATTGGAGGTGGTTTTTTAGGTAAGAAACCAAATGTGGCACTCTTCAGAATACTTGGTTCATTAGTTTACTATCTTGTTTCCAAGGATGCATGGAAAAATCTAGAACCAACAACTGAGTTGGGCATATTTATTGGGTACACTGATACACCTCACAGGTATCGGGTGTACTTTCCATCTCTTAGGATGATAATGGTTTGTAGAGATGTGAAATTCAATGAAGGGAAGGCCATGAAATTTCTCTTTAGAGAGAGCTTCAGTTTCATGCAAATGAGGAGCTTTTAGCTCCAAAATAAGAACCTCAATATTTGGAGAAGCCACAAGAAGAGGAGCAAAGAGTGGAAGCACCCACTCATGCAAATACATCCATAGATGGAAGGAAGCGCACCAGAGAGGATGAAAAGTTGATGCATGATGCTAGAGAGAATATGGGATCACCCACATCACAGTGCAGGCAGAGGAGATCACTAGATCAGTTCATTGGCTACATGGCACTTATGAGTGAGAGTGTACAGACTAAGACATCATCATTTGAGGAATTAGTGCAACAACCAGTATGGGTTGATGCCATGGTAGAGGAGTAAGAATCCATTATTAGGAACAATGCATGTGAAGTTGTCCCAAGACTAGAGGACATGTCAGTTGTAGGATTTGAGTGGATCTACAAGGTGAAGCAAGCAATAGATGGAAGTGTCGAGAAACATAAGGCCATATTTGTGACCAAGGGGTTCTCTCAAGTGGAGGGAATTGATTACAGGAGACCTTTGCTCTAGTAGTAAGGTACTCTTCAATCATATCTATTATAGCACTTTCTGTGGTTTGTAGAGATGTGAAATTTGATGAAGGGAAGGCCATGCAAATTTCCCTTTAGAGAGAGCTTCAGTTGCATGCAAATGAGGAGCTTTTAGATCTAGAATAAGAACCTCAAGATTTGGAGCAACCACAAGAAGAGGAGCAGACAGTGGAAGCACCCACTCATGCAAATACATCTAGAGATGGAAGGAAGCACACCAGAGAGGCTGAAAAGTTGATGCATGATGTTAGAGAGAATGTGGGAGCACCCACATCACAGTGCAAGCAGAGGAGATCACTAGATCGGTTCACTGGCTACATGGCTCTTATGAGTGAGAGTGTAGAGACTAAGCCATTATCATTTGAGGAATCGGTGCAACAATCAGTATGGGTTGATGCTATGGTAGAGAAGTATGAATCCATTATTAGGAACAATGCATGTGAATTTTTCCCATGACCAGAGGACAAGCCAGTTTTAGGATCTGCGTGGATCTACAAGGTGAAGCAAGCAACAGATGGAAGTGTTGAGAAACACAAGGCCATACTTTTGGCCAAGGGGTTCTCTTAGGTGGAGGGAATTGATTACGAGGAGACCTTTGCTCTAGTAGCAAGGTAATATTCAATCAAATCTATTATAACACTTTCAGTGGTTCGTAGAGATGTGAAATTTGATGAAGGGAAGGCCATGCAAATTTCCCTTTAGAGAGAGCTTCAGTTGCATGTAGATGAGGATATTATAGCTCCAAAATAAGAACCTCAAGATTTGGAGCAGCCACAAGAAGAGGAGCAGAGAGTGGAAGGCCCCACTCATGCAAATACATCCAGATATGAAAGGAAGCATACCAGAGAGGCTGAAAAGTTGATGCATGATGCTACAAAGAATGTGGGATCACCCATATCATAGTGCAGGCAGAGGAGGTCACTAAATCGGTTCACTAGATACATGGATCTTATGAGTGAGAGTGTAGAGACTAAGCCATCATCATTCGAGGAATCAATGCAACAATCAATATGGGTTGATGCCATGGTAGAGGAGTATGAATCCATTATTAGGAACAATGCATGTGAAGTTGTCCGAAGACTAGAGGACAAGTCAGTTGTAGGATCCGGGTGGATCTACAAGGTGAAGCAAGTAATAGATGGAAGTGTTGAGAAACACAAGGCCATATTTGTGGCCAAGGGGTTCTCTCAGGTGGAGAGAATTGATTACGAGGAGACTTTTGCTTCAGTAGCAAGGTACTCTTCAATGAGATCTATTATAGCACTTTCAATGTAGATGGGATGGAAGATACATCATATGGATGTGAAGACAACTTTCCTCAAATGGTTTGATTGAGGGAAAGGTGTACATGGAGGAGCCAAAAGGATTTGATACCTTTGACAGAGATTCGCATGTATGAAAACTCAAGCTAGTGATGTATGGATTGAAACAAGCACCTCATGCTTGGTACACCAGGACCAACAAATATTTCATCGGGTTGGGCTTCACCAAGAGTGAAGCAGATACAAACCTTTACCATATTGTGGTTGAAGTTAAATTATTGATTATAGTATTCTATTTCGATGATTTAATTCTAGCATGTGATAAGAAGCTGATAAAATATTGTAAAGAAGATTTGGCAAGAGAATTCGAGAGGAAATACATGGGGCTCTTTCATTATTTACTTGGTTTGGAAATTTGGCAAAGAGATGGGGAAATGTTTGTCTTTCAAGGCAAGTATGCCAACGAGATATTGAAGAAGTTTCACATGGAGAGCAGCAAACCCATGGAAAATCCTCTAGCAGGGAATTGGAGGAAGTAAGATGCTACTTCAGGAGAAGTGGTAGAAGATACCATTTACAGGCAACTCATGGGTTCACTTATGTACTTGGTGAACACATGATCGAAGATGTGTTATGCGGTTAACCAACTTGGTCAAGCAATGGTTAAGCTAACCAAGCTCTATTTGAAGGAAACCAAACATGTGTTGAGATACCTCATAGGCACCACTCAGTTTGGTCCTTAGTACAGGTGGACATAGGGAGTGAAGTTGCAAGGCTTTACAGATGCAAATTGGACACAAGGTCCATTTGATAGGAAGAGAAAATCAAGCATAATTTAGTATTATGTCAGTAGCAATTTCCTAGTACAACAGGAAGCAAAGATTAGTTGCACTCAATTCAATAGAAGCAGAGTACAAAGTTTTTAGTCAAGTAGCTTGTGAGGCCATCTGGATGAGGAAGATCCTTGTTATGTTGCTTGGTCAACATATGGATCCTACAATGATTTATTGTGACAACTAGAGTTATATCAAACTCTATGTGAATCCAATTTTTCATGATAGGTCCAAAAATATTGACATCCAGTACCATCATATTAGAGATTGTGTGGAGAGGCGGATCATGATGCTAGTCTGGTACATTCCTACAGAGGAACAAGATGTGCACATCTTGACGAAGGCACTGTCAAGAGGAAAATTTGAGTTTCATAGAGGTAGGATCGAGGTATCTGATAATCCCTTTCTTGTTGAGAGGAAGTGTTGAAAATGGAACCAAGAAAGATTCTAATTTAATTTTCCCTCAAATTAAATTAGAAGAAAATTGTAATTCCACGTCACATGACAACTTGTACAAGTTAAATAAGTTAGTTTTCCTTAGCTAATTTGGTTAATTCGAGTTGAGGGTTTAAATTCAGTCATGTAGAGTGGCTCCTACAAAATAGGAGCCCTAATTGACTTATTTTGAGTTGTAATTAATTAATTCATTTTATTTGAGTTAAAGTCAGTTTAACTAGTTCCAACTATTGGAGGAACTAGTGAGAGGTCTAGTAGTGATTTGTCTACTCTATGATCAATCAGTTAACTGATCATTTAGCCATAAATAATTCATGCATGTCAAAATTGAGAGTTACCCAGTTGATATTGGAGTTCAAGGGAAGTGTACTATCAGTTGTATAATCATCCAAAATGTACAGGTGGTGCATGTAATCAGAAAAAGGCCCTAGATGGATTGCACAGTATTAGATGGGGATTTCCCTAATTAATAGAGTCTAATTACCCAAGGAAATAGTGCAAGGAAATAGGGATCTAGGTAGGCAGAAAATTGGCTAAGTATTGGCCTAGGCTTGTCTAGGAAGAAGTGAGACATATATAGTTAGTGCAAAGGTTTCTCTAGTTTGAGAAAGGAATTGTAACCTTATCATATTTTTTTACTAATGCAATATATAGATAACATGGTTTTTAGTTGTGGCTTTCCCTGGGAAATCATTATGTATTGTTTTGATTGAATTATTTCTCTTGTATGCTTCGTGATCGTTTAAATTGGTTTCTGCAATTGGTATAGTAGATTCAAGTGTATTGTTTTAGAAAATCACTTTTAGTAGTTTGAATCTACAAGGAATTTTTACATGGTCAACAATGGTCCAATGCCACATTGTGACATATATTGTCTCAATATGAAAATCAACCATGGTCAACCATGGTCCAACATCACATTGTGAGAAATATTGTGTCAATATGAAAATTAATCATGGTCAACCATGGTCAATCATGCTCAACCATGGTCAATAACCATAGTCACATTCTAACAAAGATTATTTCATGGTCCAATTTCTGATTCTAACAACCATGGACTACCATGTTACAATGTCATATTGTGACAGAAATCATTTCTATATAAAAATCAACCATGGTCAACCATGATCCAACGTCACATTGTGAAAAAGATTATCTAGATATGAAAATAAATCATGGTCAACCATGGTCCAATGGCATTATAAAAAGATTGTCTCAATATGAAAAACAACCATGGTAAACCATGGCCAACCATGTTTATTTTAGATTTTATAATATTTATCTTAGGTTTATATATGTTAGGTTTATAATATTAATCCCTTGGGTTTAATATTATTCCCTTGGTTTTATAATTCCTTGGGTTTTTATTATTAATACCTTAGGTTTATTATTCGTTTGAGTTTATGATATCAATCCCTTGGGTTTATTAGTCTAAGGGTTCATATTTGTAGGGCATAATATTATTCATAGGGTTTGTAATATTATTCATAGGGTTTATAATACTAATCTTAGGGTTTAATATAAATCCCTTCAGTTTATAATCATGTTAAACCATGGACTAATGCAAAATTGTGACAAAGATTGTCTCAGTATGAAAATTGACCATGGTCAACCATCATCAACCATGGTCGATCATGGTCAACCATGGTCCAACATCGCATTGAGACAAATATTTTCTCAATATGAAAATCAACCGTGGACAACCTTGCTCAACCATGGTTAGTCATGTTCAATCATTTTTAGTCATGGTCAACCATAGTTAACCATGGTCCAACGTCCCAATATGACTGATTGTCTCAATACGAAAAGAAATCATTGTCAACCATTGTGAATCATGGTTCAATGTTGTATTGTGACAAAGATTGTCTCAAAATGTAAATCAATCATGGTCAATCATGTTTACTTTAGCATTTATAATATTTATCATAAGGTTTTTATACCTTGGTTTATAATCTTTATCTTAGGGTTTATTAAAGGCTTTTCTCAATATGAAAATCAATCATGGTCAACCATGGTCCAATGTCACATTGTGACCAATATTGTCTCAATATGAAAATTAACCATGGTCCAATATCGCATTGTGACAAATATTGTCTAGACATTAAAATCAATCATGGTCAACCATGGTCCAATGAGGAATTGTGACAAGGATTGTTTCAATATGAAAATAAACCATGTTCCAAGGTCACATTGTGACAAAGATTGTCTCATTATGAAAATCAGGCATGGTCAAATGGGTTTATAATCCCTAAGGTTTTTAGTATTAATCCCTTAGGTTTATAATATCAATCCCTTGGGTTTATTAATCTAAGGGTTCATATTCCTAGGGTATAATATTATTCATAGGGTTTATAAGATTAATATTTGGGTTTAATATAAATCCATTAGGCTTTTAATCATGGTCAACCATGGTCCAATGTGACATTGTGACAAAGACTTAAAAAAAAAATAAAAATAAACCAATGTCGCGTTGTGACAAGGATTGTCTCAATATGAAAATCAACCATGGTCAACCATATTCAATGTCGCATTGTGACAAAGATTGTCTTAATATGGAAATCAACCATGGTCAACCATAGTCAATAATCATGGTCTCATTATGACAAATATTGTCTCTTGGTCCAACGTCACATCATCACAACCATAGTCATCCATGGTCAACCATGGTCCAATGTCACATTGAGACAAAGATTGTCTCAAGATGAAAAACAAGCATGGTCAACCATGACCAACCATTTCCAATTTCGCATTGTTACAAATGTTGTCTCAATATGAAAATCAATCATGGTCAACCATAGTCCGTAACATTTTGACAAAGACTGTGTCAATATGAAAATAAACCATGTTTAACCATGTTTATTTTAGGGTTTATAATATTTATCTTAGGGCTTATATACATTGGGTTTATAGTATTTATCCCTTGGGTTTAATATTATTCCCTTGGGTTTATAACCCATTGGGTTTCTAGGTTTAATCCCTTGGGTTTTTAGGTTTAATCCCTTGGGTTTATAATCATGGTCAGCCATGGTCTAATGTCACATTTGAAAAATATTATATCAATATGAAAATCAACCATGGTAAAATGTCGCATTGTGACAAAGTTTGTCTCAATACGAAAATCAACCATGGTAAAACATGGTCAACCATGTTTATTTTAGGGTTTATAGTATTTATCTTAGGGTTTCTATACCTAGGGTTTATACCTTTGGGTTTATCCCTTAGGTTTATTATTACTCCCTTGGGTTTAATATTACTCCCTTGGGTTTTTAGTATTAATCCCTTGGGTTTATAATATTAATCTGTTAGGTTTATTAATCAAAGGATTCATTTTCCTAGGGTGTAATATTATTAATAGGGTTTATAATATAAATCCTTGGGTTTAATATAAATCCTTTGCATTTATAATAATGGAAAACCATGGTCAACCATGGTCTAACATCACATTTTGACAAAGATTTTCTCAATACTAAAATAAACCATGGTCCAATGTCACAATGTGACAAAGATTGTCTTGATATGAAAATAAATCATGCTCAACCATGATCAAGCATGGTCCAATGTTTCTTTGTGACAAAGATTGTCTCAGTATGAAAATTAAGCAAGATTAACCATTGTCAAGCATGTTTATTTTAGGGTTTATAATATTTATCTTAGGGTTTATATACCTTGCATTTAGAATATTAATCCATTGGGTTTAATATTATTCCCTTGGGCTTGTAATACCTTGGGGTTTTAGAATTAATCCCTTCGATTTATAATATCAATCCCTTGGGTTTATTAATCTAAGGGTTCATATTCCTAGGGTATAATATTATTCATAGGGTTTATAATATTAATTCTAGGGTTTAATATAAATCACTTGTGTTTACAATCATGGTCAGCGATGATACAATGTCACATTGTGCCAAAGATTGTCTCAATATGAAAATAAACCATGGTCCAGTGTTGTATTGTGAAAAAGATACTCTCAGTATGAAAATCAATGGTGTTAAACCATGGTCAACCATGTTTATTTTAGGATTTATAATATTTATCTTAGGGTTTTTATACCTTGGGTTTTTAGTATTAATCCTATAGGTTTATAATATCAATCCCTTTGGTTTATTAATTTAAGGGTTCATTCCCCAATAAGGGTGTACTTCACAATGGCCACTTGATAGTTTATTCACCACAAGAGCCCGTCCTACCTCCATGTTCACCTTTATCTCACCATGATGAACTAGACCATCTCTAAATTCCCATGAGTTGAGACCCTGCTCACACACTTATATGATAAATAGAAGACCTACAGTAGTAGTTCCTTCACTTTGTTGTTTCAGGAGATGAATTTGTGTTGCACAGAGAACAATAGAGTTGAGTCCTAGAATGCCTTGTCGAGGTAAAGACCTTGGGTGAGAAGAGAGGCAGTCACCTGACATTGTTGGGGGTGTTGTGATACTGAAGTACGGGATTATCCATGGGACCTTGGAACATGAATCATTGGGGTGCATTTTTGCCTTCCTGCCTACAATTTCCACTCAAGGGATGAAAATTTAGTGGAGGTTGTAGATATTGTGTATGTTGCTAGGGGTAAGTTTGTTCCCATATACTTCTATTTTCACTCTCACAATTGGGGTTCCTAGCTGAATTATAATTGGGATCGCCCTAGTTTATGGGTCCTTCTGGTCCATGGTTTTTACTACAATTGGAGCGAGGGGGTTGTATTAGGATGTACTACGCTCCTTTTGGGGGGCCTGAAGGTTAGCCTTAGTGAAAGGTGAAGAGTTAGTGTGTGGGATCTTTGATACCCATGGGTAGGCACCTTTTCATTTTCTAGTCTAGGGGTGGAGGAAGGCGCCCTGAATAGTTGCACCCTGGGACTGGTTCTACACTGAATTTATATGTGTTTTCATGCATGGTATTGGGTTTTTGTTTTACACTCCTTAAAGGTTTCTTTTTTGCAGGTTTGGCTATTTTGTTTCTTGCATGCTTTGTGAATTGATATCTTCGGCCTTCCCTCTCCTTTGTAAGTTTTGTCTTGTCTATCTTAGTGTGCCTCATCAAAGGGGATGACCCCACCACGGGGGAGGAAACCACCTTCGTGCTGCACATCCTAAAAAAAGCATCAATTCATCGTTAGACACTTCTGATAGTTGGGAGACGGAAGATGCTGCTACCATCTCACCAACTCACTCCCCAGGCCATGTGGTAGCCGCTGCCACACTAGAGTCCATTGTTGAACAATCGTGAAATGTCCAGTTGAACATGGATATTCTCCGAGAATATCAATATGATGACCATAATGAGTTGGTGGTGTACATCAATGACATTGTGTACAACCAGAATGAAATATTGAAACAATTGGAAAGCCTTCGATGCCAACATTGTCGCACCAATGAACACCTCCGCAGCCTGGAAGTGAGGGTAGAGCACATTGATTTTCATATGCATGAACATGTTGGCTATTTCACAACTCCTCCTATAATACCCCCCAACCCCCTCCTTAATATCTTGCCATCACTGCTGGTTAAATTTTTGTTTTCTTTAAGCATGCTAAGGCTACAAAGGCTATCGGAAATAATGCATGTTATCTGCTTTTTATGGTTTCCTCTAGGTCCCAATCTCAACAAGTCTGGTCAGAATGAGAGAAAGGGGCCTGTTGAGATGAATTTTGCACTCAATGTTTTTCTAAAAATGTAATGAAAGTACTTTGAGTGAAAAAAATAAAATAAAATTGAAGGGTTCATATTCCTAGGGTATAATGTTATTCATAGGGTTTATAATATTAATCTTTGGGTTTAACATAAATCCATTGGTTTTATAATCATGGTCAACCATGGTCTAACATCACATTGTGACAAATATTTTCTCAATATGAAAATAAACTAATGTCACATTGTGACAAGGATTTTCTCAAAATGAAAATCAACCATGGTTAACCATGTTCCAATGTTGCATTGTGACAAAGATTGTCTGAATATGAAAATCATCCATGGTCAACCATGTTCAATAACATGGTCAAAGTATGACAAAAATTGTGTCTTGGTTCAACATCTCATTGTGACAATCATGGTCATCCATGGTCCAACATCACATTGTGACAAAGATTGTCTCAATATGAAAATCAACCATGGTTAACCATGACCAAACTTCGCATTGTGAAAAATGTTGTCTTAATATGAAAATCAATCATTGTCAACCATAATCCAAGGTCGCATTGTGACAAAGATTGTGCCAATATGAAAATCAATCATGCTCAACCATGGTTAACCATGTATATTTATGGTTTATAATATTTATCTTAGGGTTTAAATATCTTGGTTTTATAATATTTATCTCTTGGCTTTAATATTATTCCCTTGGGTTTATAATCCCTTGGATTTTTAGTATTCATCCCTTGGGTTTACAACATCAATCCCTTGGGTTTATTAATCTAAGGGTTCATATTCATATGGTATAATACTTTTCATGATACCAATATAAAATGGACGCATGGTAAAGCGGAACTTGACAAGTTTTTCATTTACTTAAATTCTATCTCTCCATAAATAAAATTCACAATGGAGCTTGAAGAGAACATGAGCATCCCATTTTTGGACGTTCTAATCATCAGAAAAGAGGATGGCTCTTTGGGCCATAGGGTTTTCAGGAAGTCAACCCACACAGAGAGTTACCTCCATGCGGATTCCCACCATCACCCAGCCCAAAATTTTGGTGTTCTAAACACTCTTGCCATTAGAGCCCTTCGAATTTCTGACTCAAAGCATCTGAACGAAGAGAAGAAACATTTAATGTTAACCTTTAAGAATATAGGCTACAAAGAAAATAAGATTAAGAAAGCCATAGAGAAAGCCGAAAGAAAGTTGTTATCTCATGAGCCTAAAGATCAAGACCAACCTCAAGGTGGCAAAGTTTTTCTACCTTATATCCAAGGGGTTTCAGACAAAATCGCTAAAATCCTAAAAAAGAAAAACATTATCACACATTTCTCAGCTCCTGGTACTATCAGGCAAGGTTTAAAATCTGTAAAAGATGATATTGACAAACATCAACTTAAAGGAGTCTACAAGATAGATTGTTCCTGTGGAAAAAGCTACATAGGTGAAACAGGTCGCTCCCTCCAGACAAGGCTCAAAGAGCATGGCGCTGACATTAGGAATGGAAGATATTGTACCTCAGCCTTGGCAGAACACTCCTTGAAGACTAAGCACCACATCTGTCTGGAAAACGCATCTATTATCGCAAGGGAAGAGCAGCATCAGAGGCGAAAGATCAGAGAAGCACTTGAGATTATTAAGCATCCTCATAATATGAACAGAGACAATGGTATGGAGATTAGCGGGAGCTGGCTTCCCTTGATCAGTGAAATCAAAAAGCGCCAACCCATCCCCAGGTAAGGCCTTCAGCAGGTATGTTATCCCTACCCTATTCTATTATCAGTGGTCAGTAACTTTTTATCATAGAATTATTATCATTAAAATTCTTTAATATATCAATTTCTATATAGCCATTAATTAATATATTAATTATGCAATATTAATTAATTATAAAATATTAACTATTGTAATTGTTAATATGATTTGGTTAAATATATTAATTTAACTTATATATAGAAATTGATATATTATCCTAGTATTTGTATATGAATTAAAATTTTTTTATCCCTTTATATTCTAGTATTAACTATTTATCATATTAATTAACATTTTAATGTTATAATATTTTCTATATAACTATTAATTAATATATTAATTATCATATTAATCAATTATAAATATTTATAATTGTTAATATGAATTAATTTAATATATTAAATTAATTTACATAGAAATTAAATTAATTAAATAAAAAAAATTTAGTTCAATCTTTTAAACTAAATCTATTGATATTATCTCCTCAAAAATTTTAATTAAAATAAAAGTAA
>APFE031299935.1:0-27171 GCA_000404065.3 Pinus taeda | reverse complement strand
ATAAAAATATTTAAATTATCAAATATAATTAATCGTTTATCTAATTGTTAAATTAACATATTACTATATGACGATTAAAAAAAAAAAACCCACATATATCATTCAATAAAGAACAAAGGCCAAAGGATATGGGATAACAAGAACAAGCCAAAAAACGAGGGAGGGGAGGAAGGGAAAAAACAACTAGGAAGAGAGTGTTTGGACCCAGCAACTACTAATCTTCTAGCCATCCTCTCTATTGAAATTGCTCGGCCTTTTTTCAATCTCAAGGGCTTCCCTAAATTTCCGATGATGGAACTACAAAACTCTAGAAATAACACTAGCCTCCTCAATACAAACATGATGCTTAGTATCTTCATGCTAGTTCCCACCATTTCCCAGCTCAGAAGATGGGTGTTCTCAACACCCTTGCTACTCGTGCCCTAAGGATCTCCGATGATAAGAGCTTCGAGAGGGAGAAATCCCATCTCCTTGATGTCTTTGTTGAGAATGGTTATAGTAGATACATGGGCCAAAAAGCTTTCCTCAAAGCTATCAAGAATTCACTAACTAAAAGAGAATTGAAGGAGTGGATTCTTAGTGTCCATCTTTCGTTTGATCAGGGGACCACTGATAAGATTGCAAGGATTCTTAAGAAACATAATGTCCCCACGACCTTTAGGCCCCTTAATACCATTCGTAAATCCCTCAGATCAATGAAGGATCCCATCGACTCTAAGGATATGAAAGGGGTATATATTATCCCTTGTTCCTGTGTGACCCCTATATTGGTGAGACTGGTCGTTCCATTAATCAAAGGATTAGTGAGCACGCAACTTACCTTAAACATTGGAGAACCAAGTCTTCCGCTTTAGCAGAACATGTGGAAAAAAACCAAGCATCATGTTTGTATTGTGGAGGCTAGTGTTATTGCTAGAGTTTCAGAGTTCCATCATCGAAAATTTAGGGAAGCCCTTGAGATTGAAAAGGGGTCGAGCAATCTCAATAGAGAGGATCGCTGGAAGATAAGTAGTTGTTGGGTCCCAACACTCTCTTCCTAGTCATTATCATCCCTTCCTCCCCTCCCTCGTTTTTTGGCTTGTTCTTGTTATCTCGTATCCTTTGGCCTTTGTTCTTTATTAATTGATATATGTGGGTTTTTTTTTTAATCGTCATATAATAATATGTTAATTTAACAATTAGATAAACGAGTAATTATATATGATTATTTAAAATTTTTTATTCTTTCTAACACTTACTCTAATATTATATTTTTTATATTTATAAACAAATTAATACCTTTAACTAAGTATGTATCTTAATAAATGTAATTTATTTTAAATAAATTTTATAAAGTAGTTAAACCTTTAGACTAAGTTCATATAAACAATTAATTACAATCTAATAATATTAAAATAAGTTAAAACCTCTAGTGGGTTAATTTAACAATAGGATGAAGAATATAAGATCTGAATATTAAGATATTATTATCTATCTTTCTAACCTTACTCTTCTATTTTATATTATATATATATATTGATTATTAATGTTAATACCTTTACAACTTAACTATTAATAATAATCATTTAAATTAAGATATAATCTATATATCTATATATATATATTTATAATATTAATAATATAATTATATATATATAATATATATATATGGATAGATATATAGATATCATTAGATATAATATATATATATTAATAATTATTATATATATATATATTATATTATGATTTATATATATATATGTGATGGAATTGGGTAACGCAGGAGATTGGGGTTAGGGCTTTGAGCCCCATTGAACACCTGATTCTGTAATGAAGCTTCCCGGTGGGTGCCCTCTTGAACTGTTTACGGTTTCCTCGGCATCAACCACAGTTTTATCCCATAGCAGTTTGTGGTTATTGTCAGTTAGTTTTGGTCTCCCCTAGACGGTTTGTGGTTCCTCTCCGACAGTCGAGCAGGCAACTGTCAGCTCGGGTCATAGACAAACATGGAGGAAAAAAACTGCTTCTTTCACGATTCCGTCGGAAAACCAGCCAATTTGGGCACAGACGGGGACCACATTGGATGACTTTTTAGTTTTCGACCATGATCTAATAGCTGAGATCGATGCGCTCCCTACACTCTCTCGGAACATTCCTTCCATCTCGGTTCTGGTTGGAGCGACCGCTATTCGAGATTACACTGGTCCGCCACTTCTCACTGACTCTCAAGCAGAGGCCACGCTTTGGAGTACCCCAGCAACTCAAACCCTAGGGCTAGACCAGGGTTCCATTCCTGCGGAGATAGTTGCGGAAAAACCCTTGGAGGAGGGCCCTTCGGCTCAGGTGGGTAGAGTGTAGGTACATTCACCGCCACAAATCATGGGGAACCCTTCTACGGGCAACTTCACTGGTATTGGGATCATTTCAGGGCATTTTGACAACCTTGGTGCTAAAGGCCCTCTGACAGATAAGGTCTCGACTTCACTCGAGGAGGTACAGGAGGATAATTAGGCTGGTGGCATGAGTGGCAAGTAGAAAGGGACTTCCAAGAGAAAAAAAGCGCCTCCCTTTGTGTAGTAACGAAATATTTCTCAAGCTTGCCGAGGACACAATGTTCTGTGAAGCCATGGATTCAACGGAGAAGGTACTGGTGGGGTGTGTGAAGGGTCGGCACTACAGTGTGGAGCGGATCCAAAAATGGACCATGGAGGTTTGGGGACATCATCTGTCGGAACCTCCTAGGGTACAGACTTTTGTTTGTGGGTGGTTCACGCTGAGGTTCAAATGTCTTGCCAAAACTAACTGGGTTCTCTCCACAATCTAGCACATAGACCAGGCTCCTGTCCTCCTCCTAAGATGGACGCCTATGTTTGACCTAGAACTTGAAAGAGCGGGGGCGGGACCGATTTGGGTTCGTCTCCTTGGTCTTCCCGTTCACTTCTGGACTCAGCAGATTTTCAAACAGATTGGGGATGCCATGGGCAAGTTTCTTACCTATGATGACTCATTTATCTCCATCGAGAAAATGACATTCGCCAGGATTTTAGTTTATTCACAGATGGGCTTCCAGAATTTATTAATATTCAGTGGAGGGAAGTTGTGAGGAGGCAGATGCTGGACTATGAGGGAGTCCCATTCAAGTGTCGCCGCTACCACAAGGTGGGGCACTTATTCAAAGACTGTCCTCTTAACAAGTGGAACAACAGACATTTTGTGAGACAAACCCCTCTAAATGCACCTGAGCAAGAGGCTCAGTCTCATGGAGACCCTGATGAAGAGGAACTGCCTCATGCATCTGTGGATATTCAGAGGTTGGCTACCCCATGCTCTGGAGGTACTACCACTCTCTCGAGACCTGTTTTGAGATCTCCGACAACTACTCTCAGCACTCCGAGGGAGTGTGGTCGGCCACCCCATCGATCCATGCCTTCTGTTCCTGGTTCGACCGCTGCTGCCTTGGGGGACTCCATCACTTCGGGTATGCAATCCACCCATTTTCCACCCACTCATTGCTTTTCTGATGTTCATAATTCTAATGCTGAGCAGATTTTGGATCTGGGGTTTGTTTTCTCATTTGAAGCCCCTATTCATAGTGCATGCGAATTTAGTCCCCCCTTCCCCTCTTCCCCCCCACCTCCCCTACTATCTTATGCACCCCTCCCCCTCTACCCTCAACATCCTTATCGTCGACTATGGTTCCTAGATACATCACCCGATCTCGCTTAAGGAACATGGCCCCTGATCAGGTGGGTCTTGATATCCTCCACCCCCCACCCTCTTTCAAGGTTACCTAAGGCCACCCCTATGAATTCAAAATCGGCCAAGCCCAAGCGGATGTTGACATTGCAATGGGCAAGACATCAACCATTCCTAGGGTTCTTAGAGCAAGAACTACCCCCTCCGAACCCCCTCCATGAAGATTTTATCCTTTAATTGCAAGGGGATTGCTAGGCCCGATAAAAAACTAGCACTTTGTCGATTACTTGCTGTGGAAACTTTGGACATCATATTCCTTCAGGAGACCCTGGGTCTTGCAAATGACATTACTCGAACTCTTGAACTAATTCTGCCAGGGTGGAGATTTTCTGGGTTAGATGCCCATAGCCATTCTAGGGGCCTTGCTGTGGGCATTAATACCTGGACTATAGAGGAAATCAATGGCTGGGGTGGTCAGGGATTCATAGGAGCCGATGTACACTCTCTGGAGTTGGGGATCTCCTTCAGCATTGTTAACATATATAGGCCTTGCCAAAACCGACCTGAATTCTAGGACCGCCTACTGAAACTGGAACTTTTTTCAGCTGAGAACCTTATTGTTGGAGGGGACCTCAATTTTTCTATCGGCCATGCGGAATCCTGGGGCCACCAAGCACAAAGGGATCCCCTTTTAGACTACTTTTCCTCCATATTGGATCAACACCATCTCATAGACATCCCAGCTGCAAAGCTACAAGCTACTTGGAGGAACAATAGAGTGGGGGGAGAATGGACTAGCTAGAACGCTGGACAAATTTCTTGTCAAGGAATAGGTCATCGAATTGGGGCTTAACATCTAGCAATGGGTGGGCTCGGGTGGTCTCTCGGACCACCTTCCCATTTTTCTAGAGTTGGATAATGGTAGAGACAAGCTGAAAGGGCCTTTTAAATTTAGTTCTACCTGGCTTAAGGATGCATCATACATCATCATGGTCATCGATTTTTGGAAAAGGAACCCTCCGAGGGAAAGGGACTCTGTTATGACTAGCTTTATCCACAACCTAGCTGAGCTAAGAAAGATGTCCAAAAAATGGTCTCATCAAAAAAGATTATAGGAGGACCTAGAACTGAGACAGATTGACGTCGAGCTATGGCTTTTTGAGCAGGAGCAAGGTGGTCTATTTAGCTTAGAAGAACACAAGCACAACATCTCTATCTTCTACTCAGCATGGGGAAATATACTCAAGGATAGAGAAGAAAAATGGAGATTGAGGAGCAGAGCCATCTAGGTTTGAGAAGGGGATGCAAATAAAAAATTTTATCATAAGTTTTCTAATGGTAGGAAAGCTATTAATACTATTTGGCAAATGCAGGATGGTCATGGAGGTACTGTTAACACTTTCCCTCAGCTGGCCTCACTTGCAAACTCTCATTTTAAATCTGCCTACCGGGACCCCAGAGACACTAATTTAGCATAAATTATCAAAGTCACTCATCTTTTCCCCAAATATGTGGAGCTTGAAGATGAGGAGGATCTAGTTCAGGATGTCACCTTGGAAGAATTGGAAGCCACATTGAAATGGTTCAGTAAAGAAAAAATCCCTGGACCTGATGGCTGGTTCGTTGAATTTTATCTAACTTTCTTTGAAGTGATTGGGTCAGATCTTCTCAGTGTCGTAGAGGAGTCTCAGACCTCAGGGCCCTTGGAAGCTGCCATCACCTCCACTTTTATACCCCTCATTCCAAAGACAAATAATCTTCCCTCATTTGATGTTTTTCGTCCCATTTCACTTTGTAATTGTTTGTACAAGATTATAGCTAAAATTATTGCTAATCGTGTGAAGCCTATCTTATCAAAGCATATCCTGCCTGAAAAATTTGCATTCCTGAAGGACAGGCAAATTCATGAGGCGATAGGGACAGCACAGGAAGTATTACTCACCCTACACTGCAAAAAAGGCAAAGGTATGATTATGAAGGTGGATTTATCTAAAGCATTTGACAGGGTTAACTAGTTATACCTGAGGATGCTTCTTACCCACCTTGGTTTTCCTTTCTCATTCATTAAATGGATCATGGGATGCATCACTAACATACCTTTCAGTGTTTTGGTTAACGGTAGTGCTACCCTCTTCTTCACCTCGGCTCGGGGATTGAGGCAAGGATGTTCTCTATCACCATTGCTTTTTCTTCTGGTTATGGAAGTATTCAGTAGGATCATATCGAAGGAACATAGGTGTGGTAGACTCAGGGGTATAAAGATTACGGAGAACTGCACTCTTACACACCTTCTGTTTGTGGACGATTTGCTAGTTTTTCTCAATGGTAGCATTGGGGACCTTACATCGATTAGAGATATATTGTCCTTATTCTAGAAGGCCACAGGTATGATCATTAATGAAGGAAAATCCACTTTGATGGTCACGACATGCTCTCAGCACGAAATTCATTATGCACTTAACAAATTCCACTTCACGCAGTTGGAACTGGTTGAGGGATTGAAATATCTAGGTTACAAGTTAAAACCAATTGGGTACAAGAATGTGGATTGGACTTGGCTCATTGCCAAGCTGGAGAAAAGGCTCAACATATGGTACCTTAGGTTTCTCTCTCATGCTGGTCATTTGACCCTCATCAAAAATGTTCTGGAAGCGACTCCTGTTTACTGGATGTCCCTAGCCTAGATCCCTAGAGGCATTATGTCCAAGATCCGAAATATTTGCTGCAGATTCTTATGGAGAGGTAAACAACCAGGGAGAATATTTTCTTTGGCCAATTGGGATGCGCTCACACTCCCTAAAAAATGGGGGGGATGGGGCCTCAAAAAGATGGATGAATTTTCATCTGTACTGGCTGCGAACCTTGGATGGCAATTGGTGGCTTCGAACAGTTTATGGACCAGGGTAGCTTACTCGAAATACATTGCTTTGGCTCGAGTAGTGGATTGGATCTGAAGTCCGGCTAGACCCTACACAGGCATATCGATTATTTGGAAGGTTGTTTTGAAGGCACTGGAGCCCATCCGCTCAGGCATTACCTGGAGGATTCATTCGGGGGAAAGTGTGCACATTGGGATTGATCCGTGGATTGGTTGTGGGGACATGCATAGATTGCCTCCTGCTCTTTTAGCACACTTAAAGGAGCATCATATCACACACCTCGCTCATATAATAGATGAACACAACTCCTCCTTCCTTCAACAGGCTTGGAAAACAGTTGGCCAGCTCAATATCCTACCTCATTAGAGGCAGCATTGGAGGGACTTTACACGGGCCCTTATGGAGGCACATATCCGTATCACGGAGGGGGAGGACGAGATTATCTGGGCCCTGGCGAAATCTGGGAGATATACACCCAAGGAGGGTTATTTAGTCCTGGCTAATCCGCGTAAGCCTTAGGTCATATTACAGTGGTGGAAACTCCTCTGGAAGCTTAAGGCGCCTCCTAGATCCAGAGTTCTTATGTGGTGTATTTTGGAGAACAAGATCCCCACGTGGGATAACCTGCTGAAACGAGCCTTTTATGGCCCTCACTAGTGTTACTTTTGCAACAATGCAGGAGAGTATGCTTCCCACATTTTTCTACATTGCCATGTCGTGTGTAGCGCTTGGTATCTGGTGTCTGCTGCTGTCCCCTCTAATTCTAATTGGTCTTTAGGCTCTCTGGTTGAGGCCTAGGATATGTGGTACCATTCTGTCTTGCCTCATAAATTGAGAAACCTTCCCCTGCTGTTCTGTTGGGCTAGCTAGATAGCTCAGAATCAATTGATTTTCCATAACATCCCCCCTAGATGGTCTAGTTTGGCGGCCATGATCAAAGCAGAGTATGATCTTATCCCTGATGAGCCTTCTCCCCTTATTCCCCGCACTATCACTCGGGAACAGATTGACCACAGTAGACCTTGGGCATACTTTGATGGGGTAACACAAGATGATGGCTATGGTGGGGGGGGCATTCTTCACTTATCTGGGAGGCACTCTTACAACCTATCTATGGGCTTTAGAAGGGGCACAAATAACTTCGCAAAGCTTTCAGCAGCTTATCATATCATTGGTTTTGCATTTCGAGAAGGGCTGCATTGCATTACAGCTGTTTGGTGACTCTAAGATTGTATGTGATTGGTTGAATAGAGTATCTTCTTCCAGGACTTTCACGTTGAGACACATTCTTGATGAGGCTTTAAGATTGATTTCCATATTTGACCATTTTTCATGTCATCATATATACAGGGAGCGGAACGCAGAGGTTGACCATCTTTCCGAAGAAGGCGCGATCCGGGAGCAAGGCAACTGGCTAATCATCGAATAGATTGATGGAGAACACCACCAGTTCTATCACAGGCCATTTATGGACATTTTGAATTAAAGATTGGAACTGAAACATATTTTGTACATATTTCCTTTGCTGTTTTTGTTTTGATATGCGGCGATAGTTTTGGTACTGTTCATGTTTTTGATATTATCTCCCTGCGAGGATCGAGATAATATATACTTTGTTGTTATTTTGTATCATTTTGACTCTCTTTCAGACACTGTCTGGGCTACTTCCATGCGAGGAGAGGGTAGATATTGTTTACTGCCTCTACCGACGCAGTGTTCATTGATAGAAATATCAAAATATGCATATGCATCTACAAAATGTAATTTCTTTAACTAATGAAATTACGAATTTTCCATGGGAATATATATATATTAGTTAAAACCCCTAGGTAAATTCATATGTCCCTTTGACTTTTAATTTAATAATAATATAACTAACTATCAGTGTAATAATAAATTAAATTAACTTATTTGTATGCCCCTGGTCTAGTCCAACTAAGTGTTCCCCAGTCAAATTTAGCCGTTAGTCAATATAGTCGTTGCTTGGTCAAGAATTATAGCCGTTGGAGGTTCTGCTCTGACTATTTAACATGCAATGCTTGCTCTGATTCTTCAACTTGTCTTGACGATGAACCACACTGGTTGGTTCGAAATGCGTCGACAAATGAAATATCATGTGATTTATGCCGAAAAATCTCTCATAATAATCATACTTATTTAATAATAACAATAATTATTATTTAAAAATGATTATAATAATAATTAATTAAAAATAAATAAATGGTTATTAATTATAATTAATTAATTAATTAATAATAATTATAATAATAATGAAAATGAAGAAGAAGTTATTTTTTGTAATATTATTATTATATATTTATCAATACGAATATTAATATTCTCACGAATATTTGTCGTTCATGATTACTGAGTGATAGCAAATATACCATTAACCACATTTTTTTCAATTGTCATTCATGATCATTAAGTGGTAGCAGATATACCATCAACTACATTTTTTTTTCAATTGTGGTTCATGATCACTAAGTGGTAGCAATAATCCAAGTAGATCCACCCAAAGCCTAATATGTTAGGCCTTACCTCAAGGACAACGAGAAGATTTGACCCCATGACCTCCCAATTCACAAAGCATTTAGTAACAAGAACTCAACCAACTAAACTATCCCTTAAAACTTTATATCAATCACATTTACTAATATGATTGTGTTAATTAATCCTAATTAATCCTTTATAAATTTATCACACCTAAATTAAAACTTTAATTAAAAAATTACCAATTTCCTTTGTTCAAATTATAAACTAAACTCTAACATAACAATTAATATACTCCTCCATGATATCAGATCAATATGATCCACATGTCTCTCTTCTCTTCTACATATTTAGAGGAACAACACTATGTGTTATATAGCTATATAATCTATGAATCGGTAACTCTAAAATGAACGTACTCTCATACCTGTTTTATATTTCTTATATAAAATTGTCAAACTTTTTCGTCCCGAAAAAAATTAATATAACAAAATTTAATGCAATAATTTTGCTTTTACTTTATGCTTAATTATTTTGGTTTTGCTATATTCTCACAATTTATTTAGTTAGACAATCTTATCTTTATCCGGGCCCAACTACCATGTGAGAAGTCATACTCAACCGTTACATAAAAAAAAGGTGGGAACTTCCATGTTTTCGAGAGCATCTGAGTATTTTATTAATTAAATATTATGTTAACAAATAATTGAAATTCAGTGAGAGTATTCATGTCTATGTACAAGAAGATTTGTTTTAAATATGATTGATATACAAAATATTTTCAAGTGTAAAAAAAAATTGTATTGTAAAAGATTTAATCCCTTTAATAATATAGGTAAATTCTAAATGGATAAATAAATTGAAATTTTTTTGGAACAATTGGATTATCTATACTACACAATTTAAATTTGTAATTTCAACACATATTTGTTAATTTTAACACTATTTGTAATGTTTTAAGATATATATTTCTATTTTTAATTTTTTAAGTTTATGCAAATAAAAAGAATACAACATTAAAATATTTTATTTATATATGAACATTAAAATATTATATTTATGGAACAAATTGTCAATATTAAAATATTTTTTTATTATTAATATAGTTTTGAATATATGTCAATATTACTTAATCTTAGTTAGTGAAAATTTTATTTATAACTTGTATTGAACATTTTTATTATTAATAATATTTTTTAAATGTCATGTATTGATTATTAATATTTTTCACTTCTGGTTCACGGATACCCATGGTCAGTGGGTCCGCTACGTCCAGGGTTGTTCAACGCTAGGGTGGACCCCACTCGAAAGGGGTCACACCCCTCGGCCTATTTACTGACCTGATCCTAAGAGCTTTTAGGATTTGACCCTCTTTGACCTGCCATTGGCAAGGCACTTGATTGACTGATTGAGCTAACTCTTGGGGCTTTTTTTCACTTCTGGTTCACGTATACCCATAGTCAGTGGGTCCGCTACATCCAGGGTTGTTCAACATTAGGGTGGACCCCACCTGAAGGGGGTCACACCCCTCGGCCTATTTACTGACCTGATCCCAAGAGCTTTCGAGATTCGACCCTGTGACCTCCCATTAGCGAGGCACTTGATTGACCAATTGAGCTAACTCTTGGGGCTGTCATGTATTGATTTTATATTAACAATTAAATGAATTACACATATTCATTTTATTGAGAAAGTAATTTATTTATTTTATTTATAGCTTATATGAATAGTTTTATTATTAATATATTTTGTAAATGTCAAGTATTAATTTTATATTAACAATTA
This sequence comes from Pinus taeda, assembly GCA_000404065.3. Classification (NCBI taxonomy): domain Eukaryota; kingdom Viridiplantae; phylum Streptophyta; class Pinopsida; order Pinales; family Pinaceae; genus Pinus; species Pinus taeda. Next base: position 16,339 of record APFE031299935.1, on the reverse strand, counting down.
AATGAATTACACATATTCATTTATTGAGGAAGTAACTTATTTATTTTACTTTTGAAATATTTAAAAAAATATATAAGATTTTTATAATCATATTATATATTTAAAAAATAATATAGAAATGTTATATACATATTTTTATAAATAAAAGTGAAATATTTCTACCATATCTTAATCATAGTAAAACTATAATATTAATTTACAATATTTAATAATATTTTTAATTAAAAACCAACAAAAATATATATATTCATTTTTATTTTATTATAATTATTAATATTTTTATTTTCCGTAAATTTAATTTTTGTTTTAAATTTACAAAATTACTTTTAACTTAAAAATAAATAAATTTACAAAATAGTGAAATTTAAATATTATCATAATATTCGTTTTTCATTAATAATTAATACTCCCGGTCGTTTCTAATGGTGTTAAAAGTTACAACGGTGGAAATGTTTTATAAGAATATTGTGATTATGTGGAAAAAAGTTTGGGAAGTTTCTATTTGCTTTGATAAAGTAATGTTTGAGAAAGAGTGGTTTACATGTGATGTATCTGAATTTTTTTTCCAGCACGAAAAAAAGCATTACATTTCCATTATATTCATATTCTCGAATCTACAACCTATCAAAAATTATAGTATTTATATGGGGACCAACGAATGACGAATCTACAACCTATCAAAAATTATAGTATTTATATGGGGACCAACGAATGACTATGATTAAGGTTTATATTTACCTGGATAGAATTGTATTTATATACTCATATCAGAACATGAAAAGTTGAGACAAATAGAGAGATATTACTATTAGCATCTATGCCTAAAAAGTTCGTTCAATTGTCGGTCCCATATGCCAAGATATGTATAGTTCAAAAATCAATCATAGGAGTCAATAATTGTGGAAAAAAGAAAGAACATACTAGATGAGGATCTTATTATGGAAAATTATGTACCCGGTATAGAAAAGTCCTGGATCTGATGAGAAATATTGTCCACTGTTATTTGCATCCTCCATATTCCCAGTGGAGCTGATAGACCCTGCTTTGATAAAGCATCTGCTCTCTGATTTTTATCCCTGGTGATGTGAGAAATGGTGTAGTCCTTCTTGATCCTCCACATGGCCTCCACCCTGTTCAGCCATCCTGAGAGGTGTATGTTCCTTATGGTATGTTTAGATAGGACATGCTCTATAATCACTTTCGAGTCCCCAAATATATGCAGTTTTTGTAAACCCAGGAAGTCACATATCGATAGAAGTCCCGCTAGAGCCATAACTTCTGCCTTATTATTTGTTCCAGCTCCTCCATTCTAATGAATATCATAGACTTGACCTTCCTCAATGATGATGAAAACTCCACATGCACATGTGCCATGTTGGGCAGCACCGTCGAAATAGGTGTAGGGATAGACCGTAGCATCACAGGATTGCTTCATTTTCCCATGCTTGATTTTGGATTGGCTCAGTCGTCCATTTTCATCATATAAGTGGAGGATATATTCGAAAACTGTAGATTGTGGATCTCTTATAGAATTAAATAATATCCTGTTGCGCCACTTCCATATGGCCCAGATTGTTAAAAGTGGAACAGGCCTCTTCTCTATTTGCAATTTTCTCCATCCTGTGAAAGCTTCGATGATTGTAGGAGCAATGAGGGGTGCAAAACTGAAATGATCAGCTATGTTTTGCTAAATTACTTGAGATTGCGGACATTGCAAAAAAATGTGCAGATTGTTTTCAGTATTAGACGTGCATATGGAGCATATGGCTAGACCATGCCATTTCCTCTTTTGGAGATTCTCCCAGGTGAGGTTCCTGTCATAAAAGACTAGGCATGCAAAAATAATGATTTTTATGGAACATCCTATTTCCAAAAAACAGCTAGAAATATATTATTAGGAGGGTCGAATGCTGAATACAGTGATTGTAAATAAATCTAATTTGCCTGAACGGTTGTAGTGCCACTGAGACCTTTCCATATGAGTAAATCATTGTCCGATGAAAAAAAAATTCCCCTCGCGCGAATAGATTGAATGATGGAATTCCATTGAGTTGCCAGTGCGCCATCGAGTTGTATTTCTAAGGCGGTTTTCCATATTGGGGCAGCTCCTTCCCATTTTTTGATGACGCTGGCCCATAGAAAAAGACCCCTGTTGTGTAATGCTCTCAACAGCTGGGTTGTGGAAAAAAAAATTTCTTCCGCACCTGCAAAATCATCTATGCCAATCATTATTTTAGATCCAGTCTAGAATTTCCAAATTAAGTTTCTCCTGAAGAACGGCTCCATTTTATGAAATCCTCTCCATATCACAGAGCCATTTGAGGATCCAATTTGATGTTGTCTGATCCAAAAAGTCATGTCCTGGTTGTTCATATATTTGGCTCTTATGACCCTGCTCCAGATAGATGTTCCCATAATCGCTTTCCACATGGTTTTGCAAAGAAGGGATTTTCTAAAGAATTGCAGATCCAATAAACCCCATCCTCCCATCTTTTTGGGCCGACTCAGCTTCGATATCTTAGTCAAGTGGAATTTTTTCTTGTCCTTCTGTCCTCCCCATATGAAGTTAGCAATTGTTCTGTTGAGATAGTTGATGATAGTTGAAGGAATAAAGTATAGGTGCGCCCAATAAACCATGATTTGTGTCAGCACAAAAATTCAGTCAGGATGGTTCGGCCTCCTAATGATAAGCATTTTAATTCCCAAGCAGCTATTTTCTTGTAGAAACGATCCAGAATCCATGACCAGTCTGTTACTCTATATCCCACGGGTTTCAAATTAAAACCCAAATATTTCAATCCGTTCCGAATGGGATAAGCTTTAATATTAAAAAACTCTGTTAGATATGTAATGAGATCTCCATTTAAGTTTTCTACATGAAAGGAGGATTTTATATCATTAATAAACATGCCAGTTGCTTTTTGAAATCTCTCCAATATCGCATGTAGACTTAACCATGTTGTTCTGCACAATAGCGCTGATATTAGGATATCGTCGACAAAGAAATTGTGCGAGATGTAGATATTCTTGCTTATGGGGAGAGGCTTGAATCTGTTTTGCTGAATCGCTTCCTTAATATGGAGGCTTAATGAATCCATGGTTAATATGAAGAGAAGCGGCGACAGAGAGCAGCCTTGACGTAAGCCCCTGGCCGCTTTGAAGAATGGTGTCAGGATTCCATTTATGAGGATTGCATAGTTGACCTCCACCACGCAGGCCATGATCCATCTAATGCATCTGATCTCAAGGCCAATCCTAGCCAGTAAGCATCGTAAGAAGCCCCAACTCACGCAATCATAAGCCTTTTTAAGATCGATTTTCAAAAGAGTTGCTTCAATTCTTCTGTTGTGCATAGAATGTAAGCATTCTTGGGTGAGGGCTACCACATCTAATATATTCTTGTCTTTTAAAAACCCATGTTGCTCTTGAGATAGATGCACAGATAAAGTGTTCCTTATACAGGTTGCAATAATCTTTGATATGATTTTATATAAAACATTGCACAAAGATATAGGCCAATATTCAGAAAATGAGGAAGAGAGCTTATTCTTGGGGATTAGAGAAATGTAAGTAGATGAAATGCTTTGGCTTATGACACCCTAGGGTCTCGATTCCTCAACCATATTTAGGATGTCTGTCTTAAATATGTCAAATAAATGGATGAAGAAATCAATGGACCACTCGTCTGGTCCCGGGCACTTGTCTTTCTAGAATGATTTCATAGTTGCCATTAGTTGCTCCTCAGTAACTTCAGAATATAGAGCATTGTTTTGATTACTATTGAACATAATGGGATATGGGTCTATTCCCCATATAATGTCTTCAATGTCACAGAAAGAGTTCTTGCTGTATGCCTTTTTGAAAAAATTCATAGCTTGTCGAGATATGGCATCCTGAGTGGTATGAATGTTTCCATCCTCATCTTTGATTTCCCATATAGTATTTGTATCCCTTCTCTTGTTTGCAAACCTGTGAAAAAACTTCGTATTTTTATCTCCATATTTAAGCCATAATGCTCGGCTCTTTAACCTCCATGTTACCTCTTCAGCCTCCAAAATCTTTTGTTTTCTTTTTTCTAATTCCCAGATAATTTTTCTAGTGGAGGATGACATGTCTGGGAATTTAAAGAGTGTTGATAAATGCTCTAATTTCCTGCAAATATCCTTCATTTCCTTTTTGTTGGAGGCTGATTTCTCCTTCTGCCACTTTTTTACTTTTTCTCGAGGAGATTGCATGCTGTCAAGGAAATTCCGAGACTGGTTATTATGTTTCTCATTAGCGGCCTTACATGTATCATTTATAAATATGTTGAAGCTCTCATCAGACAGCCATGTTCGATTGAATTTGAAAGGGTATCCAAAGCTGCATCTAACCTGATTCCAATGGATAGTTATAGGCCGATGATCTGATATAAAAGATGGAATGATATTCATAGATGGGGGACCAAACTTTTCAATTAGATTTTCATGCAAGAGAAATCTGTCTAGTTTCTTTGCCAAGAATGAATTATTTGATCTCTTGTTACCCCATGTAGGTACCCAGCACTTTGGCATGATGTCAATAAAGTTATATTGAATCATGGCTTCCCGAATGATCCTCCCCATCGAATCACATTTCCTGCCATTGCCCCATGTCATGCGGAAAGAGTTATATTTGCGGACAAATCTAACCTCCCTAGGAGTCTAAGACTCTCTAGTGACAAACAAACCAAACAAGAACTATCCTTCTCTAAATACACATCATTCTACGAGAATTCAAATGTTTTCGATCTTACCTTAGGTCCCACGCTTGTTGTAGCAGTCCAGCCTTGCTGATCCAGATGAGCTCCTCCTTCACTTTCAGACCTGCATACACTAACAAAGCAAACGATTACATAGCATCTGAATATTCATCGTAAGACAAAGCATATTTATCATATTGACCAAGGAATACATGAAATAATTCATTAACAAATCATTGAGAAGAATGGACTTATTTGTATTAAATAATCAAAAGAACCATTACAACCTGAGCCTTGGTGTTGTGCAAGCTCCTTCCAGGGTCCAGCAAGAGATTTCCTCTACTTTGACAAGCTCACCCACTCCCAATATGGCAACAAGGAAGGCTAGTGATCTCTCCTTACAAGTCAACAATGGAAGTCCTAATTCCAGCAGCATTTACCCTTTAGAATGTTCAGCTTTTAACCTTCCCTCCCATGGCCCAATGCCTGTATTTATAGTATTCTAGAGGAGGTTATTCAGTTCCAACATCAATGGGATACTCCCTCTTTTGGATGGGGTAGCTCCTCTCTTGATGGGATAAGCTCCTTTATCATAGGGATGCATGAACCATCTGGAGGCGCTCAATACACGTCCAAAACTCTTCTAGAAGGCTCTAGAAGTGACCACAAGTAACTTTTTAAAGATGAAACTCGCGCCTTTTGACCTTTACAGGGGTACGCACCCAACCTTTAGCATACAGAGCGTATAAGTACGCAGGTGCAGTGTATTTGGGGTGCATACACGCAGGGAAGGTAGAGAGAAACTGCGTACCCAGAGATAAACATGTTTTTAAGTGACTTTCTCTCTTTTGAAGTTTTGACATGAAGAGCAGAGGTATGGGGCTTGACAAAGAGGACAATATGGCTATTGATGGGGCCATATAACTGCAGAAAGTCAAGGTGACAAAATTCAGTGTAACAAGCATCATAGTTGGCTCTTTCCGCTGTAGACCAAGGGTCATAGAGCTGGTAGGAAAAACGAGAGTCTGTGTACTCTAAGTGGCTTGGGGAATCCAAGAACCACCCTGCCAAGCAAAATATGCTTCAAGAGAACTCATATTGAGTCTCTGTATTGTAAATTCTTTGCCAAAGGCATAATAAAACAAGGCCACCACTCAAGCTGGACCGAAAATGTAGCCCTGGAGAATAGGGTGAAATGCTTATTAAAAATTTCTTGTGTCTTTTTGTTGCTTACTGTATTTCTCTATTGTCTTTCCATTTAAATGTCTATGTATTGGCAATCTAATTGATCTGTTGTTTCAATAACACTGAACACACACCAACACATGAGTCTGTAATACCTTTTGTTTAATAAATCTTCAACCAAGGTCACTCATAGGGTGATTATCAGATCAACAAACTAGGTGTAGGAGTAGGTATATGGGTTTATAACTTATAAAATGATCATGAAGAAGGTCATGCCTACAGATAGAAGTTTAAATGTACAAACAACATGGTCGAATATGAAGCACTTATATTAGGTCTGAAACTAGTCAAAAGGTTAGGAGCCATAAGAGTCTCTATTATGGGAGATTCTAAGTTGGTAATCAAATGAATGAATGTTTTTTATATGACTAGGGATCTGTTAGTGCTCAAATCTACCTTAGGCTGAAATAAGGTAAAACTCAAGGCTACATCAAACCACGCTCAGCCTCGTAGCTAGCCCTACGAGGACAAGAGAGGGCTCTCTCCGAGTCAATCTCGGCAAAAGATGATCGATGAGACTCGAGATGACTGAAATAGAAGCTAATTTTAGGCTAGGTATAAAGTAAAAAGGTTTGATTTAAGTTTTTAGGGGTTTTTGTGTTGAAACAGGGAAAGGCAAATTTGGGCTTGGGGATGAGGCACAGCTTTTGCAGAGGTCTATTTGGGGCAAGATAGGCCATCGTCCTGATGCTTTTAAAGGGAATGAATGGGTAGATCAGACTAGTGAGGAGCTAAGGAGAGCAAGAAGATTTCAAGGATTCTCCTTAAACAGATGAAAACATGGAAAATCAAACAAACTTAAAGGCAGAGCATAACCATCGATGGATTCTACCTTAACACTTCATTTGTTCAATTGTAGAAGATAAAAGAAGGAAAATGATACACATAACAACTTACAATTACTGAAAGAAGCACAACATTGAAACATAAAGCCACATGGATCCCAAACAGAGCTGCAAAACTCTGGTCTTTCCTTAGCGAAAAATGCAGAGAAAATATGTACAATAGTATGCCAAAGCAATCCAAAGTGTCCAACCTCTCCAACCTCTGAAAATGATTGAGAAATTACATCATATAGACCATCCTAACCCCTTTCCTTTCCTATAGGGGTCGAGCTCATCATTCTAGGAGTTATTTGAATTAATTCTAAACAAGGAACTAAAATCTAAGTAGTCAAACAACTTACCCCTATATCCTAGGAAACTAATTCATTCATTTAATTTTCACCTTTTAGTGAATGAATCCTCTAGAACAAGTAAAAATGTGCCAAAATTACATCATAGTTATTAAATTACATCATGAAAAGTCAAAAGTAGTATCAAGAAGCAAAACTGGTCAAAACTGGGCGAATTTCTGAGCTGAACAGTGAAAATTTGACCAAAAATCTCAATGCACCGCGCGCCTGAGCTCTATGCGTCGCGCGCCTTTCGGCCTGATTTTGGGGCACTTCTCGGCATCCAAATTGAGTTCATGATAGCTGGTTGGAAATCCCTGGATGTCTGCTATCCAGACCAAGTGGAATTTCCCAATTTGGAGCTCATTTGCCCCTTCAAAATGTCATTCTCCCAGAAGTACTTCCTGCTGGTGCAAAAGGTGGCAGAAAGGTGATTTTCATGGTGTTTTTGGCCCTTTTGATCATCCAGAACTTGATGAAATTCCTTGGCCATACTATAGCATGCATAACTTACCATGAAAAATCCAAAACTATAAATTTTTCCTTCAGCAAGTGTCCCAATCATAAGCGCGCGCGTCGACGCGTTACACGTTGAGCTGAAAAACCTGTTTTTAGGCCAAATTTTTTTAAAATGACAAAAATTTCTCCGAATTTGCTCAAATTCGGAATGAAGATCCTCCATCATGTATCATGCCCAGCCAATGAAGCCTCAGCCAAAATCCGGAGTGAATCAGGTGTTTCACAACGCTTCAGTGTCCTCCTGGTGTATGCAGTTCAGTGGTGCAATCTCTGTCTTGGTCATATAATGTATCGATGTCCGCCTCCATGGTGTTGAAAGTCTATGCCAAGTGTATGTTTGGTTTGTTGAGAATGAAAAATGAGAACTTGGTGTCTTGTTTCAATGCCAAATGTGTGTCAAAGGGAAATGAGAGACTGTTGGGATAGGGTATAGTATATGGACTAGGGTTTGGGTTTGGGACTTTGTAAAATAGGAATTGGGGGTATGGGATCATATGATAGGATTATGAGGGGATTAATGAGGAAGTTTGATGAGTTACTTTGGGAATGGGGGACAGTGGGAAGTGAGGAAAAGAGTAGACCTTGGTGACAACATTGTTTTCAAAACCATAAGCAATGTTTCTTATTGGCAAGAGGGAGGTTTTTCAAATTCTTGTTTCAATGGGCATGAGCCCTGAACCCACCACATTCACCATCAAAAACTAAGCAAAAGCAATGGAGGCGAGCCTACCTGGCAAATTGATGTGAAGATTGGGTGATTTGATGAGTTTTCAGAGCAATTTCGTGATCCCCACTGTGTGCGTTGTGCTCATCAACCAGTGCGCGTGTAAATTTACAGTGGGCAATGAAGCCCAGTGCGCTGCGCGCACCCAATGCGTCGCGCGCCTTGTTGTATGGGTCGCGCGCCTCTAATGCGTAACGCGCTACATAATTCATTTTGCAGGAGGCTTTTGGAGGCCTTCCCGGTGTCGAAATCAGGCACAGGATAGCTTGTTGGAAAGGTATTTGAGTCTACTTTCCCACTCAACTGGAATTGTTCAATTTGAAGTTCATTTTCCTTGTCAAAAATCAAATCGCCCAAGACTGGTCAAAATGTGCCAAATGAGGTTGCCTCAAGGCAGAGTGTTGTTGCAATCAACTTTTGAATGCCTTCCTCAACTCCAAATTGAGATCATGATAGTTCATTGGAAATATTGTTTTGTCTAGTTATCCTTTGACTCATCAAGAAAGTTATTTGGCCAACCAAGCTAGGAGACAACTCGATTTTCCCAAGGTCACTTCAGAGGTGCATCAATTCTCCCGAGGCGATTGTATTTTTGACATTTCTCTAAAACCATGATACCTGTGTAAAAAGTGAAGGAGGGGTTTCTTCCTTGGCCTGTTGTGGACAAAACCTCTCTCAGGTTTTCAAATTTCATCTTTGATTGCTCTGGAACATCTTTTGAGTGAAACTTATCCCGATGTGTGAAACAAGGGATTTTGTCGAAATGAAGCGAAATGAAGGGGATAAGGGGTTTCTAAATTCTTGGGGAAATTTTTGGAAGTAGGGAGGGATGTTAGGAAGTAGGGGAAAGTGGAATCTCAGATATCGAGTTAGGGGAAGGGGTCCAAAAGGGCAAAACACAGGCCTAGCCTAGAAAATTGCCAAGTTGTGGCAAGAAACTAGGGTTTGTGCAAAAATGAGGAATTTGGGGGATCTCAGTGATGGGAAGTGTTTAATAAGGTACATGAAGGATAGGGGAAGGTTTATGAACATCTGGATATAAGTTTTGCTGATGATTTGGCCATCCAAGAGAAGTTGCCTTCAAAACCCTAGGAGAGGGAAATGAACCTTACCTAGGCACAACTAAAGCGTGAACAAGGTGTAAAATGACCCAGTGGAACTTGACATGATGATGACAACCTTATGAATGATGATAGACTCAGCTGAATGGTGACATGGACCAACATTTGGGCAACTTTGAAAGAAGTGAAAGCAAACCCTAGACCTAATGCCTAGTGACCAAATTTTCCTTGAAGACTCACTGAAATAACAAAATTTGATTTTGACACCTTAAAATCACTTGTAAGAGCATGTTTGATCACTGGAGGAAGGTTGCAAAGACTAACACTAACACCTCCTAAGGAATCTAAAAATTATTTCAAGTTAATTCAATTCAATTCCAAGTGGAGTGCTGCATATTTAAGGCAAACCATTCCCATATGTTTGACATCACTTTATATATTGGGGGTTTTATGACCCATTTATAGCTTGGAAAGTCATTCTCATGCTTCTTGAAAGTACCTTTACATGTGGTATGGACATGAACCTTTATTTAAATAATATTTTGAAGGATAATAGGCATTATTTGAGCCTTTATTGGAGCTTATTTTGAAGGTGTAGTTTCCTTTTCAATTTTTATCACCTCTTTTATGATGGTTTCAAACAATCTAAAAGAAAATTTTAATTAAGACGAAGGAATTCTTTTAAGCGAGAGTTATTTATCTAGTTTTTGTGATCTATCTGCATCAAATAAATAGCCACGACATGTTAATGAAGTGACTGAAAATACTGCATGAGAAACCACTGCATGGGAAACCACTTTACTTACATTATATTAAGTGACTTCAATTCTCCATATGTGTTTTTCTGCCTACAAAATGTTGTGCAATGAATGTCTTGTCCACTTTTGTCCAAACATTATATCTATGGATCGCCACTCTCAAAGGATTTTCTTGGAAAACACTACTCCATCTATTATAAATTGTTTCTTTAAGCTATCCACCACTTTCTACTATTGGAGACATGTAAACCATCTATTCATCCACCTACCTCACTTATATGTTTCTGCCACAACTAGTTTTCATTTATCATCCATTCATTGGCATTGACTTTGAACTCTTGTTTTGTGAGTTCATGCATAATTTCTGGGTATTTATTTATATTTAAGGGTTTCTCAGCCAAATTTTGAGGTTGTTGTGAGATTCAATGAATTTTCACCCCATATCTGAGTTTTTATGATTCAAATGTGGTCATTATGGTAAAGTTTATGTCGATAATTACCATTAGTTTGGTTTTCTTGATCAATTAGAATAATTTCAAAAATAAAAGATGGGGAAGACTCGAAGAAGGAACAACAACATGCAACCCAAAGTGTGGCAGGGTGGATACATGTATGTTCTAAGTTTAAGATTGTCTTTTTAATAGTTTTATCTTTCAAAGTAGAGTTTGAATAAAATTATAGGTTCTTGTTTAAGGTTATAATTATGTGTTATTAAGAAAACAATTAATTAGTTTATGATTTTAGTGCAGTCCCTTGGTTTATGTCCATTAATGATGTTAGAAAAATTTAAAAATGAACCTTCACCGATGGTCAAGCATTAATTCTTATGATTTTGTATTTATGGTTGATTAGCATGGAGGAGATAGTAGACACCTCCAACGAGATGAATCAGATCAATAAAAATATTGTGAACCCTTGGGGATGGTTATTGGTGATAAATAACGTTGCCTACATTCCTGCTATTTTTACCTTTTTCAAAGCTCTTATACACAACGGCCTTTCATCACATATAACTATTTGCACCACCGACCCTGAGAGAATGCCTCTTCCTATAGATTCGACTCAAGTCAGGACCATTGGGGGTAGGAATCCCATAAGATGCCATGGTAATGTTACATATTTGAAACAGAGAAGTTGAATTTTAGGGTGCTTTAAATCCTTCATCATCCCATGGAAAAGACTACCTAAGCATGTTAGAGACCCAATTCATAGGGGGTTTGGATTAGGTCCATTGTATGCGGTATTATATGGGGCTACCTGACCTGTATAATGCTTGGTATTGGTAACTGCCTACCAAGAAGCTAAAAACTTAACTGCTGACATGGGACAAAGTTATCTTATTGGCCACTATTATGGCATCCTTTCCTTATAGCTAGAGATACAGGAAGCACTAAAACCTCATCATTACTGTTAGTGTCGGTCTTGAGCCCTCCATCGGTGATCAAACAACTCTTTGCATATGCATATGTAGGTGTCTCATCAGCATCAATTTTGCATCCCATTAGGCATGCCATAACACTGATGGAGGAGATGGTCTTGTTCCCTTCTTGGCTTTGCTGGAATCAGGTTATACCATTTGAAAAAACTTGTGTCACACTTGTTTCATTTTTGTCTTGAAATTCCAAGTCTAGGTCTAAGGTTTCGGTCAAAATCATTGTCAGGTCATGAGTCAAAAGTCTGATGGTCTTCAGCAAGCCAGAAGGAGGTTTGTAATTATGTTCTATTGATAGTTTTCATCTGCTACAGCTTATTTTTACCTTGGTTTTAAAAACTCTATTTTTAAACCCAAGGTCATGTGAAAATGGAAACAATAAAGAAAATTTTCAAAAATCTTCAGAATGCCGGCAACAACCCTGGTTTCTTCCTAAGAATCCATCAGAGAATCAACCTGCAAAAAGAACCAAGTGAAAACACTCAAAAAATCAATTTCAGGCAAAGTGCAACTTAAAAAACAGTGTTAAATTAAATGCCAAAACATGCAACATTTGAAAGTGGGTTTGATGTTTTAATTTTTTTTAAATGTGGACCTATAAAGACCAAAAATCCTTCTTCATGGCCTCATTATGCATTGACAAACTTGCAAGACACAAAGAGAAGCAAAGAAAGGCGATTTTGCAGCGATTTTGGTCATTTATGGAGGTGCGACTAGTCGAGTTGGAGGTGCGACTAGTTGGGCAGGTGCGACGAGTCAGAGCTGCTCCCACATTGTAATTTTTGAACTGGAGCGACGAGTCAGAGGGGTGCGACTAGTTGAGTGGGAGGTGTGACTAGTCGAGCTGGGTTTGCCAGAAACGTGCCAAATCACCCAAATCACCCTCCCAAATTGCTAAATCGACCAGCATAATTCTCAGCATTTTGCAGGCAGAGGCAACAGTTCTATTTACCTTTCAGCTTGCTCATCTTGATTCAAAACCATGTCAGACACCGAGAGTTATGAGCCTAGTGATGACCATTCATTAGCTACAGAGGTGGTGGTACAGCAGAGGGTTCCTAAGAGGGGTGGTCATCATAGGAGACAGGAACCTACTTCTTTGGCAGCATTGCAGGCTTGTCCTTTGGCAATGAACGATTTTCGGTACATGTCATGTTTTCAATTCTGTGAGAGGCTTTCTCAGATTCAGCATCATAGTGAGTTGGCACGTTTATTTGTTTTGCACCTTCATGATGGGCAGGTCACTCTTGCAGGGGTGAATTTTGTGCTATCTCCAGAGATGATTTCAGAGGCTACCAGGATACCGAATGTAGGAGAAGTGTGGCCCAAGCGCAAACTACTGGACTTTATCTTTTTTGAGCCATATGTCAGGCCCTCATTTGTGAGCCACTTTTCAGGGGTCTTTCCTTCCAGATTCCTCCGGGCGGAGTATGCTTTGATCATGAAGCTTATCATGCAGTACTTTACATGTGACGGAAGATTTTCATTGGTCTCCACTTGTCATATTCGCATGTTGATGCACTTTACCAGGGTGAGGATGATGAAACATCCCGGTTTTCTTCTGCCAGGACATTCAGAGGATGTCATCCGTATTTCAGAGGCAGACCCCAGCCCAGCAGCATAGGAGTCTGTGCCATCATGGTCTCATTCAGCTCATTGTTTCCCATCAGTTGAGGCAGCAGGGCATTTCATGGCAGACTTCATTTCTCATGAGGTCTTTACAGCCGACATCACGGCCACAAGCCAGAGCCACAGAGAGGTCAGCCAGAGCCCACAGATTCACTTCATTGAGGAGGGAGGTCCATCATTGCCAGGCAGAGATTATGGTGCCCGACACATGTTGTTTCCCCACTACAGTGTACATATCGGAGAGGTCATAGGACCTTGTTTGCAGCAGCTCGACGAGTATTTTCTCCATAGCAGGTGGAAGGGGTCTCGTCGTCATCATCAAAGCAGCGAGTGTTACCTCCACATCAGGTGGAAGGGGCCTCGTTGCCGACAGCAGCACAGGTAGCAGAGAGGGGCAAGCAGCCCATGATTGAGGAGAGAGTGTTTGGTGCCACGGTTATTGATCTCGACGCTCATTCTCCTAGCACAGAGCTCAAGGATATTATCCAAGAGCAAATCACCGAGATCCATTCGCTGCAGACACAATTATTGATGGCAAAATGGGTAATCAAATATTTGGAGCAGCGAAACAAACAACTAGAGGATGAGAAGGAATTGGACGAGTTATGGAGAATTCGAAGTGACCGAGTCATCAACCGTAGAAGACCCGGTGACTTGCTGCCCAAAGAGAAAGAGTCCATGCTTATCCGAGTCAACACACACTTAGAGGGGCTGTTGGCTAAGGCCAATCGGAACAACAAGTTGCTAAGAAACATGAAAAATCATTATTGGGCAAGAATGCATGTTTGCAAGGCGAAGATGAAAATTCTTCAAAGGAGGTTGACCAAGGCTCCCAAAGGAAGGAAGAAGACGAACCCGCTCAGTATCTTGGTCGAGGCTTCTCTTACTCACCATGGTACTCATTATCTTCCTCCAAGCAGAAAACCCAAGAGATTTTGAGGATTTTGAAGCATTTTTGGCATTTTTTGGAATTTTACAGGTTTTGGCCACTCGAGTGGTCTCACCCCCTACGAGACCAATCATCGATACAGCTCGGAACGGGGAAAACTCTACATGGTTGGATTTTTCATGCAAAAGTACACTTGCCTATGGAAGGGTTTCAAATTTTGTGAAGATTTGGGCAGCCCAAAAGCTCAAAATACAGGCAAATTTTGACTTTCTGCCCCTTTTTTGAGTTGCAGAAAGCAGTCTTGGGAGATTTGATTTTTGAGGGGTCAAATCAACTCCAAATTCAGAAATTCTAGTTGGGTTGGCAAGTAGACTTCCAGACCTTTCCAACGAGCTATCTTGAACCTGATTTGGACACCGGGAAGGCCCTCAAATAGAGCTGCCAATGTGCGCGACCAGTCAAAGTCAGGGGCGCGACCACTCAAGCAAATTTGCCAGTTTTGACCAGTTCGGCCAGCAAAACACTGTTTTCACCTTGGTTGACTTTTGAGGCATGTAAATGATGGATTTTGTGTAAATTTCATGGCATAAGATACTTTTACCCTTCTTTACCTCTTCTAGAAGCTTCTTTGATGTAAATAGTTAATATTTAGTGCATGGATAGGCTTCCTAACTTTAGAGGCAAGTTGTTGTGCTGGCCTATTATCTAGTGACTGATTTAGAATTAGTTGTAACAGTTCCTAGGAAGCTGAGCTCGACCCCTAGAGGTGGGGGAAGAGGTTTGACCTTCTATATTATGCCTTCTCTTTCTCATTTTCATGGTTGGACTCTAGAGGGAGAAGTGCTATTGTATTTGTGACTTGTATTTTCTGCAATTTGAGGAAAAGGAAGGCCAGGGTTTTGCAGACTTCATTGTGGATTCTTGTGGATTATTATGTTGATGGTGTGTTTCCTACTGTTATTGTAAGTGTGTTTATGTGTTCCATTTCTTAATCTCTTGTTGCTATTTAAACAAAATAAGTGATAAAGTTTGAATTCATGCATGCCATGCTCAGCTTTCAATTTTGTTTAAAATTTATGTTTTCCACTGTCTAGAGAGGATTCGAATTCATTGTTCGCCCTCTTTAGCCTCTCTTATTTCCTCCTTGATCATCTCTTTCAGCTAAAGGCATCAGCATAAACTCCTACCTTGCCCCAAAGACCCACCTGCAAAAACTGAGCTCAATCCCCGCACCCTGAATTGCACTCCCTCCAAATTGCCACCAAAAAACCCAAAAACTTTAAATCAACCCTCCTTATCAGTTTACTAGCCTAAAATCACTGTTTCTAATTGGTCAACTCATCCTAGTGACAAATCTACCGAGTTTGACCCGAGAGAGCCTTCTCATACCTCATAGGGCTAGCTACGAGGTGAAATGGTTTGATGTAGCTTTGAGGTTTGTCTATCTCAGCCTAGGTGAAATCTCAAATGCTAACAACAACCATAATGAAATGACACCCATACCACCTATTGGAGCTTTATAACATAACTCATGGAGGTATTTACATCCATATACATATATACATACCAAAAAATATCACACAAAAACATATGCCAAGAACATTCGCTCAATCAACGAATAGAGAAGGATACATAGACTACATCTGATCAACCATCTCCCATGTAGCTTCATCTAGCCCAAAGTGCTTCCACTACACTTTAACCTACTCGATTTCTTGGTTCTCGAGCATGAGCATCTTTCTCTGCAAAATGCACTGAGGTTCCGGCTAGAATTCTACTTCTGGCTCCATCTGCAATACATACCATTCAATCACATGATCAACATCTTTAACATATTTTTTAAGCAATGACACGTGGAAAACATCATAGACTTTCACTATCGGAGGCAGTGCAAGTCGACAGACTATTGGTCCAATCCTTTAAAGAATATTGAAAGGTCCACAATATCACAATGTCAGCGTGGCACATGATCCAATCCTCAAGGAGCTATTCTTGGGATTGATGTGCAAGTACACATGTTCCCCAACCTAAAACTGTTTAAACATAATGTTCTAATTTGCATAACTTTTTTGTCTGTCCTGTGCTGCCTTCATATTCTTCTTGATTACTTTCATTTCTTGTCCATCCCTGCTAACATGCCTAGTCCAATCAATACCCTGTTAAGTGGATCACTCTAATTGATGGGAGT
>APFE031299934.1:3808-17506 GCA_000404065.3 Pinus taeda | reverse complement strand
GGATCCCAAAACCGAGACTACCAGCTTGATTTTTCATTATATTCCTTTCAATGTTACAATACATATTTATACATGCCGAACCATCCGATACCATGGACCGAAAACAATCGCGTCCAAAACCATGGAACAAAAACCATCGCGTCCAAAACCATGTGCGAAAATCATGCACAAAACCATAGGTAGGTCTGCCCAACCTAATATAGGGTCCAAAAACAAACTTTTCCAGGGCGCTACCTTAGACCCCATAGAAGGGGGTTATCTGCACCTTTCAAACCCCCAGTGACCCCCCCGCTACACAATCGGTGCAACGAAGGGGCGGCTCCGCCCCCCTTCTAACCCCTCGGTTAACTACGTGGGCTAGTCGTGGAAAGAACATAACACAACCCAACACATTCTACCACCCTGTAGAAGGTACTAATGATGCTCAGGCTCTCGACAATTTGGATGTTTAGTGATGAGGGTGGCGTGTATTTTGATTAGTTTTGGTCCATTTGGGCCATTGACATTGGGTCTAATAGTTTTCTTTTGTTAATGTTTGTGTCATTTTCTTTGTATTTTATGACCAACAAATCCGGTAGGAGTGAGGCCCTTGATATTTTGAAATTGTGCCCACCATGATATAAATTTCTCAGGAATTAATAGAAATCGTTGATTTCCCAATTTTTTTTTTTACAAATTGGTGATTTTTTTAAATTTCAATATATCCTAAATATTGAAAAATATGTGAAGTATTTTTAGACATATAAATATGCTTCCATTGAAATATGATTACATAATTAAAAAATATATATTTTAAATGAGATTATTATCATTGTTATATATTTTGCTGATTTTACATTAGTGGGTATTTAATTTATATATTTTAATAGAGTGTATTAATTTACATTGTTAAATTTACAAATATAAGGGGTGGCAAGAGGGGGAGGGGTTATCTATAACCCTAAAGGAAATCTAATTATTAAGTACTCTTGTGGGTTTGGAAGAAGAACCAATAACCAATCTAAAATGTGTGGCATTTTTCCTGGACTAAACTTGGCCAAAGATATGGGAACCTCTAAGATTTCAATTTTGAGGTACTCTCTTCTCACGATCCAACATTTATGCAAAGGCTCATTTCCGAACAAAAATCACCTTAAAATTCTCTTTCGAAGAATTATTGGTGCTTTGGATTACTTTCACTTGAAGTCCTTTTTTCACATCCTCATTCGTAAAATGTGGAAGCTGATAGACAAGCTAACCTCGCTTGCCATAAAAAAGTGGGTTAGACTAAAAGAAAAGGTTCTACTAGATGGGGAAAAATCCCATGAGTTCTCCCCCTCCCCCTTTTGTCTTAATTGATCTACAAAGAGCCCCTATACTTAACCCCTCCTCCCCCCACATTTTGATTGTAACATCACAATACAAGATAAAAAAAGGTGGTAAATCAAACATGTTGTTGTTGTGTTTGGGGAGAGAGAGGACCATGCATGGGAATCCATCCCAATGTTGTTACATGCTTTAAGCCCTGAATCTAGATAGCACAACCAACCTCAATTTGACATTGCACCTGAAGCATTTATGGATTCATTGTTGTGGGTTATGATGAAGTTAAGGGTGATAAGATTTGCGTGGTGGGTGGGATCTCTTGTTTTGGAATTAAATTAATGGCTTATACTGACCCTCTTTGCTATAGATCGCTTGTGTCATGGGATTTGGGGTTATTTCTCTTCCAAAGGTGCCCAAATACTATTCATATGAGTTAGGTTGACTTCTGAGAAGCTATAGACGTTAATTGACACTTCTTGGAATAGAATTGCTCTATCTCTTACTTAATTGGCATAGGGGAGAATTTATACTGTGTGAATAACTACGTATCAAGCACCGCAAAAAATTCTTAGGCTCTTAAGGTCTCATTGTTTGTTCAAGAAGTCTTAGTTCATCCTTATTCCGATCAAGGAAATTTAATTAACAACTCTTCTCGGGCTTGGTAGTGCATGTACGTGGGAATCAGTTTTATTACATACTCAATTGGTAGGGGGGAGAGTTTGATCTATGTCGATAGTTGTGAATTGAGCAGCACAACAACTTCAAGAGCTAATCATGTCTAATTATTTGTTCACAAATTCTATGTCATGGATTTTGGAGAGAAAGAGGATCATGCATGGGAATCCCTCCCAATGCTCTTACATGATTTAAACCCTAAGTTTGGATGACACAGGCATAATCGATCTAACCTTGCACCCGTTGTTACAGATCTATTTGGGTACGTCACTCCCGACGATAAAATTAGTGTAAAAAGGGCCTATAAAACTCTAATTCAGTTGCTACATGCCCTAGACATACCACCTCATTGAGTGCTTTCATCCATGAGAGTTTTCTGACTTCAAACCTTGTTGAAGTGCTTCCTTGGGTCACCAGCGCACCCCTGGTCAAGGGTACGTGCTCTGTAAAGTAGCTAGCCCCATTCAAGGCTGCATTGTAGAGTACCTAAGCCCACTCAAGCCTGCGTTGGGTGAGAATCCTCGACATGTTCATTGGATCCTGAGTATATTTCTCCTTTCTAGAGCCTTCTAGAAGGAACCCAACTCCTATCCTATCAAGATGAGCTCGACTTAGGATAGCCTTGGATCATCTAATCCTTTATCCTCTCATCCCTTTGAACATGGAAACTAATCATCTGATTATGGAAAACCATTCAATTCCATATTAATGACAAAACCACTTGCATTCATCTATAAATCGGCCTCCCATCATAAAGCCAAAGCACTTGGATATTATAGAGAAATATTGTTGGTTTAGAGACTTGAAATCATTGTCAAAGTAATGTTATGCTGTTGGATTGATGTTGCTATTGGTGTGATGAGGGCTTGGAATAAGCTGGATGAGTGACACGAGACCGAACCACATTGAGTGTAACTTCTCCTTCTATCAATCAATAAAGTTGTTTGTTCCTTTTCCAATACTTTTGTCTATATCTATGATGAATGCATGTTCAAATGTTGTCGATTCCATTTGTTTACAATATATAGATCATATGCTTTGATTGTTGTCGTCTTGTGTTTATGTTGGTAGGTACCAATTGAGTGAACTTAGTTTGAGCGGGAGTGACGAGAGCAACTCAAAGGAGACAAAACGAAGCGAAGGATCACAAGTAGGTTCTTTTATCTTATCTATTTATTGTAGGAAAAGGTTAAACATCTTTACTTTAATTGTTCTAAGTGTAACTACCCACTTAGGGAAGATATACTTATCTGTAGGCATAAATT
Source organism: Pinus taeda (assembly GCA_000404065.3). Taxonomy (NCBI): domain Eukaryota; kingdom Viridiplantae; phylum Streptophyta; class Pinopsida; order Pinales; family Pinaceae; genus Pinus; species Pinus taeda. The sequence goes on along the minus strand of APFE031299934.1, from coordinate 14,261 downwards.
CCGTATAACAAATTGGCGATCATACTAGGGAACGACCATTGTTCCTGGTACTTATCCCTTGTCTTAACAACACTAGTAGACTTTGCTTGAGTTCATTTACCTATATTCAGTCATTTTGAAGCTTGTTTGGTCAAAATGTGTGCTTAATTGTGTGCTGATAGTGCTCTATGGCATCAACGCACTGTCTTTCTTGACACAATGCGTTGTAGAGCAGACTTAGCCTCGAGGCAGTGCTCTGTAACGCATTGTCTCCCACTCAAGGCTGCGCTGGTCCCTATCAAGCCAAAAACCCATCTTTTTTCTTGATTTTTTCCAAACCGTTTCACATCTTGTTTGTTGAATGGTCAATGTTTCTCTGTCCCTGAAGTCCAAATTAGCATTTCTTTTCCACGCCCACTTTGGCTTTGTTTGTTCAATGTTTCTTTATGTTTTCGTTATCATTTTCAAGTCAATCCCAAAGTTAGCTTACATTGATTAGCCTTTACTTTTCTGAAAAAGAAATTGTCGTAAAGTCTTCTTTTCTTATGAAAAGCATTGATTGATCGTTTGTGAATTTAGTTTCTTTATGTTCATCTAAACATTAAAGGAATGAAAAGAAAAACATGCATGATGCATTTAGAAGTTTGTGTGTGCTTGTAGGAATGGTATAGGGAAAGTTGCATTAGATGTGCTATATGTTCTTTGTTTAAAGATTCAGATTGTTCCATCCATTTTAGTTACGGTTTTCATTGTTTAAATCAACTGAAAAGAATGTTTCCCATATTAGTTGCATTCTAGGAGTTTCAAAAACATCATGCTGTGAACTTGAAAGCCAAACTTTTAAACAAGATCAACTAAAATTTATCTCAATTAACCTAATGGAGCATTGTAACTTAACATATAACATTTAGAGGTCTAGGCTAGAGGCGTGTTCCGATGTTGTTAAACATAGCAGTTGTCGCTAACAGTCTGCGATACATTGAGAGTGTGAAACCTCATTCCACGTACGTAAGTATATCCTAGCTCGTACAGGTACTTTCAGGTATATCGAGTGGTGTTATAGTACAAAAAGTATAAGGGAATGCTCTCACTGTGCGGTTTCGCATTAGACAACGCTAACACGGATTGGGCCTCCACGTACTTTTGGGTATATTTGAGAGGACTACATTAGGTTGCTATCCATCCATATGTAATTGAGTCAGCTGCCTTGTATACTGTGATACACCGAAAACAACATTCGGGGAGATTACCTGCACGTATGTTAAGTCCTTGGCTCCTCCGAGGCGGTATATTGCAGTTCACAGTTACTTGGTAATTATTTTGCCTAGATTACCCTTTTTTTGTTTATTTCTTTTTATAATAAAATCAATCAACAATCGTGGAAGAAAATCAACCTTTACCCCGTTGTTCACGTAGGACAACGAGTAAACCGCCTTTACCGCCCAAAACTACACCTAGTCAGCGAAAGTGGTCTCATTTAACTGAGTCCAGTACATCACAAACTTCTGGTTCTTCATCTAATTTACCAGAGTCACCTATACTTACTGCGATTCTAGTTACTCCCACTATTACTGGTTTATCTACTACTGAAGTGGAACCTTTACAATTACCCAAGGACACTGAAAGTTAACTTAGTGAAACGGTAACTGAAGTTGTCCAACAAGTAGTTGATCCTCAACCAGAAGTTTTTCAAGAAATTCATCCTAAACCCGTTGTTCGTTTACCAAAACACTTGGATCCCGAAGTTGAACAACTAGAAGTTGTTCCCATACCGGAAGACGATCGACTGGTTTATCCTCAGACATCTGTAACTATTGAGACTTCTCCTTTTCCGTAGATTCAAACACTAGAAATTTATTACAGACATGACGGTGAAATCCTTCCACCCAATTTGATTTCTATTGAAGAGAAATTTGAAGAAGAAACTTCACCTAGAACTCTAATTCGTTTTGGACCAGGGCTTTATCTTTATCCTTCTTTTCCTCGGTTAACTTATACTGCTCCTCTTGATCCTGTTTACTTTCAAACTTCCATAGATTCATTAGGACATTTATTGGGTCATTTGGCTATGGATGAAACAACATCCCAAACTGTATCATCTGTTACAGCTGCGACAACATCTACTGTCGCTACTTCTTCGATGTTCACCACAACACTTGAGTCACATCTATATGGTGGTTTGTCTGTTCCACTGCATTACCAGTCATTATCTGGAACTCACTTCAATGTTTCTTCTAGTCCATGGTCTTCACCCATGTCGTCCATAGGAATTTTACCTGGTTCTTCACTTACGGATATTGAACAGTTTGATCCAGCAAGTCAATATCAAGCTAGTCCATCGGGTTACCGTCAAATGTATCCACTTAACACTGGATTACCTCCATATGGAGAAAAATATGCCTAATCTGCTTATTCTCCATACTTTGGGGTCCACCATATGGCAATATACTTATCATATTTAGGTCCAACTTATTCTGGAATGATTGTTTGTCAATAGCAGCCTACAATGCCTGTTCAACCAAGGCTTGTGTATTCATCACAACCAATACAACCTATTTCATCCATACCTACTATGCCTATCATTGTGACTTTACCATAGTCACAAGCTCATTTGATTGTATCTCAACCTTTGCAAGTTGGTCCTTCAACCTCTTACCCTCAAGTTTCAGGTCTACAAACTCAGTCTTCTCAAGCCATTTTACAACAACCGTTTGTGTCTAGAATCCAACAACCTCAGGCCAGTTTACCATTAACTGGGATGACTGAGACTTATAATAGTCCAATTTATCCACAACCTGGTCAAACTTATATTGGTGGGCAACAACCATTATATCAACAATTGTAGTAGCCACAATACCAAAAACAACAATTCCAATAGTACCAAACTTGTCCTACACTTGGTCAACAACAAGCTTACCTAGGTTCTAGTCAACAAGCCTATGCTGGTTTTGGTTAACAACAAATTTATCTTGGTTCCCAACAACAACCTTATAATGGATATGCTCAACAAACCTACCCCTATCAAGGTTACTAGCAATAGATTCCTTATGCTGGTATGCAAAGGACTATTGCCCAAGCAATTCCATCTTACCCTAGTTACGCTCAACCCGACCTAAACCGATAGTTGCCTTTTGTCGTAACACTTGAATTACCGGATTTAAATCAGCTTACCAATGATCCCATTCTTTATTCAGCTTGGTGGCCCGTGATTCCACACAAATTGCCTTCTAATATTCCTAAGTTCAATGGAAAGCATAGAGAAGATCCGTCCAATCATGTTATGACTTTTCATTTATGGTGTTCATCCAACTCCCTAAATGATGATTCAGTAAGATTACGCCTTTTCCAGCGAACGCTCACTGGTCCGACTGCAAAGTGGTATATTGAATTACCACGAGCTTCATTTTACAACTTCACAGCCTTAACCACTACATTTTTAACCCATTTCCAATTACCCATCAAATATGAAACTGGAACGGAATTGTTGACGAACTTTAAATAGACCACTGCTACTCACATTTATGATCATATTCATGAGTGGTGTCGTCGTCGTCGAATGGTTAAAACTTTTGTTCCAGATCAACTTTTAGCTGAGTGGTTTATTAAATCCTTGTTGCCATCTATCACCGAGGATGTGGCTAAAGGAGGAGTTATTACTGAAGAGCAATTAATTGCTCGTGCTCAATACTTAGACTTGATTTACACCCAGTTTGGCACACTCTATGATAAGATTCCAAATGCACCTAGACCAACTTTTATTGTTCCACAACCTCCATCCAATAAGGACTCTCATGTCGGAGACGGTGTGATAGGTTCTTCAAGAGCTCAAACAAAAAGTAGACCATCTAGTCAAACGCTTGCTATTTCAAATCAAACCTCTAATACACCTAATAATACACTTGCTTCCGAAATAAATGTCGTGTCATCTCACAAAGGTAAAAATGAAAAGCAACCTGGAAGCAAGAAAAAGGGGAAAACCAAAAAGAAACAAAATTCTCCCCCTCAAGAGAAATCATATGATTGCTCTTCTCTGGCTAAGAAATCTCGTTACCCATGTTTAATTTTTAATGAGGAGCACTTTACGCAAGGCTGTCCTCACTACTCTGAAGTCTCAAAACTTTTTAAGACTTCTAGTACATCCGCTGTGTTGACAGACCCTTTTCCAAAACTAGAGACTCATTTGGTTGTTACAGATCATGCTTCCACTTCACAAGTGCTTATACTATCCACCACTAAGCCTAAGACTGATGTTTTGGTGACTACACAAAGTAAAGATTATGGTAATCCACTGTCATCATCAAATAACAAGGATATAGATCAACCCAATACTTCGACTTCGTCTGACTCCATTCGACCACCCATTGCACTAGAGTTAACAATAAAACTGCTTAAGGGAGTTGTTCATAAATATACATTCAATCCTCGAGCTCAAGCAACACAAAATTATAACATAGTAGAAGATTTGTCTTAGTCACCTTTTGCTATGTCGACGCTTGAGGTGCTTCAAAATTGTCCCTCCCAAAAGCATGCTTTATTGTCAGCAATTGGTGGAATTGATCCAATGGATTCCAATCTCGTAGTTTTTAACCATGCGGGTTATACGCCACAATTACCAGCACAATTAGCATTCTTCATCCAAGTAAATGCTTTGAATCACCTCATTCACCGAACCATTATTGGCGAAGGTGCATCTACTTGTATCATGTCAATGAATTGCTTGAAAACACTTGTCTCGCTACCTTTTTCATGATCACCTACAACGTTAAAAGCTTTTGAAGGTCGCATTTATACACCTTGTTGAATTTTAAGTAACCTGCAGATAGAACTAGGGGGGAAAATTGTAACTGTTGAAGTTGAGGTCATTGGCAGACCCCTTGACTACAATATTTTACTAGGAAGACCATGGGTTTACGCTATGGCTGATGTGGTTTAGACAAACTTTCATATGATCGATTTCCCTCATAAAGGCAGAATGACAGTAATTGATCAACTCGCCTTCTTTGCCTCTATTTCATAGGCAACTGGAAGCGTTCTGTTAGTTCACGGACCTCCGCTATGTCTTCAGAACATTGGAGTAGGTCTCTTCAAATATTCTTCCCTAATGGTTACCTTTTCACTACATCACCATCACAAATAGCGGAAGTTGCAAAAGTTGAGACCTGTAACATGATATCTTCCACTTCATTTGAATCATGGAAGATTTCCACTAATTCCGAAGTTGATATGCATAATGAAACCATGTTGCTAAGCCCAATTGGGCTTGCATAGAAATCAATATTTTTGGCTTGCGCAACAAATCCAAATCCATCATCACCGATTGTATGGGTACTTCCTTTGAACTTTTTCACGTACATTTTCTACTGATGAAGGAATCATCCAATCAATAATGATAGAAGAAGAGCCATGGGCATATTATCATCATCGATCCCATCTTCCATATCACATAGAAGATATTCCAAATGAACTAAATCGCCCTTCAATCGTTGATTTCCTTTCAAATTCTGTATTTATAGACACAGTAAATTTCGAAGGAAACTTATCGAATATTGAAGAAACCATTTCTATCGATATTTTGACCAAACGTGGAATTGTAGAAAACATCCATGTTGGCAAATCTTGTTCTCCATTAGAACTTGAAACTTACCGTGCTATTTTTTGTGAATTTTACGATATATTTGCTTGGTCATATGAGGAAATGCCAGGTATTGATTCTAGTATAGTTGAACACGAGATTAAAATTTATCTTGATGTTAAGCCGGTACAACAACACCTTCGTCCTGTTCATCCGAAGAAGGTTGCTGCCATAAAAGCAGAAGTTGAAAAACTTTTGCATGTTGGTTTCATATACCTTGTTCCTCTTACCGATTGGGTTTCCAATATTGTTCTTGTCATGAAGAAACAAGGAACAATAGAAGTGTGTGTTGATTATAGGTATGTTAATCATTCTTGTCCAAAAGACAACTATCCCACTCCTTTTATCGACTAGATAATTGATGAATGTGCCGAATGTGAAATATTTTCATTTATGGATGGCTTTTCTAGATATAATTAGATAAATAGCCACCCAAAAGACCAATCTAAAACTACCTTTATTTGTCCCTGGGGCACATTCGCATATAGGAAACTCCCTTTTGGTTTGAAGAATGTTGGGGTAGCTTTTTAGGGGGAAATGAATTAGGCCTTCCGTGACATAAAACACATCGTTGAACCCTATCTAGATGACTTACCTGCTCATTCACAGAAACGGGCTGATCACTGACGACATTTGAAAGCCATCTTTTTACTGTGTCGACACTACAAAATTCGACTCAATCCACATAAATGTGTGTTTTGTGTTGGTTCTAGTCATTTGCTTGGTTTTGTAGTGTCCAAAGAAGGAATTCGACTTGAACCCTTGAAGGTTAAGGCAATTCTTGATCTACCTCCACCTTCCAATTTACTTCAGTTACAGAGACTCCAAGGGAAGGATAACTTTCTAAGGAGATTCATTCCCAGCTATGCCGAAATGGCTAAAGGATTTACTCGTCTTTTGAAAAATGGAATTCCCTTCCATTGGGACTAGGTTGTGCAACCTTCATTTTATGATCTCAAAGATACACTAATCCGAGCATCATTAATGTATTCCCCTGATTATCAAAATGACTATTTCCTGTATCTCGCTGCTGCAGATACAACCATTGCTATGGTTTTAGTCCAAGAAGAAGACGGGATTGAACATCCGATCTATTATTTGAGTTGTAATCTCAATGATACACAAGTTAAGTATTATTACGTGGAGAAGCTAGCTTTGGCTTCCATTCAAGTTGTACAGAGATTTCACCATTATATCCTACTCCAAAAGATCACTGTCATTTCGGATTGCAACCCTATGACATACATCTTGTCACGTCAATTGCTGGGGAGCAAATATTCGAAATGGATCGTCATTTTGCAGGAATTTGATTTGGAATTCATCAAATCTGAGTCAAAGAAATCTCTATTTTTTCCAAGCTTCTTTGCGACCTTCCCTCTACCGCCATCGACTCAACAATGTAACCATAAATTCCAGATGAGTCTCTGTTTCTGATCTCCTCATCTGACCTTTGGTATGGAAATATACTGATCTATCTCCAAACCCAAACTTTTCGGTCTGATACCTCTTGCTTGCAACAACGACGTATTCGATATCAAGCCAAATATTATCTGATCATTGGTGACACCCTTTACCGTCGCGGTACCGATACGATTTTTCGTAGGTGAATCACACATGAGGAAGTTGAGAAAGTTCTAAATGGTTGCCATTCTGGTGCTTGTGGTGGAAATTTAGCTGGTTATTCTACCACGCAGAAAATTTTCCATGTTGGTTACTTCTGGCCTACCATATTTAATGATTGCATTACTGCTGTCAGAAGTTGTCATGCATGCTAGATTTTTTACCGTAAAACTTGATTACCACTGCATCCTGTCGTCACTGTTAGACCATTTGAAAAATGGGGCATTGATTTCATGACATGTAACCCTCACTCGTCCGGGGGGCATGGGCATATTATTGTCGCCATTGACTATTTTACGAAATGGGCCGAGGCGATGCCTACATTAAACAACAATTGTGAGACAACTGCTCTTTTTTTCTTCAACCATGTGGTTGCACGGTTTGGTGTACCACAATTTGTAGTTACAAATCATGGTTCACATTTTCACAATCACATGATGACTGAATTAACTGCCAATTTAGGACTCTCACATGATAGTTCTACTCCTTATTATCCACAGACTAATGGACAAGTTGAAGCTATCAACAAAGTCCTTAAGCAAATGCTTCAACGAATGGTAGGAGTTCACAAACGAAACTGGCATTAGATCCTGTACTCAACTTTGTGGGCTTATTGAACCTTGGTAAGAAATGCAACTGGATTCACACCTTTCCAATTGGTGTATGGTCTTGAGGCAATCTTGCCAATACGATGTGAGTTTTCATCACTAAAACTCGCAATTGACTTGTTACCTAACACTTTTGATGAGGAATCAAGTTTCTTAGAACTCATCCATATAGATGAAACACGTCGTGAAGCTACATTGGCCAACGAAGCACATAAGAAATGAATTAAGGCGTAATATGACCGCAATGTCAAGCCCCACATATTCTCAAAAGGAGACCTGGTCTTGCTTTATGATCAGGAAGCCGATAAATTAGGAACAGGAAAATTTGAACCATTATGGATGGGCCCCTACATTATCAAGCGTGTTTTGGCAAAAGGCGCTTATGAGTTGGTTGATTATGATGGAATTCCATTGTTGCAACCCCAAAATGGGTTGTATCTTAAACGTTACTATGCTTGATTGTGTGTAGTAAAAACACTATATATATGCTTTGATTGCGTGTGTGCGTCACAATGTGACTTTTAGAGTTTTTATGTGGTTAGTAATCCGCTTTGCATTTGTTGTAGATGTCGGAATATTTGGAACCATTTTTTGGTTATGCCAATGGCGTTAGTCATAGTACGTAGAACCTATCCTCTGCAGCATGGGCCATATTCGCTCCAAGTGGCGAGTTAGTGAGTTTTCAAGGGATTTGTATCGGTTGTTCTACGAACAATATCACTCAGTATAACACATTGATCAAAATCCTCTCTGATGCCATTTCAGTTGGCATTCGTCGAATCATCATTAGGCTAGACTCACAACTTGTCGTACTACAACTTACGAATGTTTATACCGTCCGAAATCCAACTATTCATCGTATATTCCTTAGAGTTCGTCTCTTGGAAAGACATTTTGATTACATTCAATATCAACACATTTACAAAAACTTTAACACATTGACTGATTCTTTAGCGAATTACGTGTTAAACAAACATTTATGACATATGTAAAGAGTAAATTTTCAATTCACATCAACATTTGTATAGGATTACACACAACCATACATAAACACTGAAAGTAAAATAGATATATGTTCAAAGTTTTTACAAAAATTTGTGTCCAAGACATGTTGGTCATTTGACCTCAAAACCTCAAAATGCATACAGTAAATCATCCTAAGTAGATCTAATGATGCTCATGATAACAGGTCACTGCCTGAGCTATCATGCACAATAGCCTCATCCAACGGCTAGGTACACCATTAGTATAGTGTTGTAGTCTCATCAGTAAGTCCTCGATCTAAACATCTTATATGCTGAGGATTAACCCCTCTATATGATGCTACAACTCTGCCTGTGTCTCGATCAGATATAAATCTTGGATAATTGCTCTTTCTACATTTCTCCCCTCTGGTTCACCCGCCTCCTGTTGGTGACCCATTGGTCGAACAGTGCCAACATCTGTATACATGAGAAAAATTTTAGTTTAGTCTTGGAAACATCAAAAAACAAAAAAAACATGTAAAAACTCAAAAAATAAAAAATACATGGTCAAAACAATTTACCTATAGCACCCCATTGAGCACCCACTAGTAATCTCAAATCTGGGTCTCTACGGGAATCCATCCTTGCATATGGATGCTCCTCTATGACAATATGTTGTCGATGGAGCCAACTGAAGAATGTGGTAGAAAATGAGATTGATGACTGACAAACATGTCTAGCCATCAACTCTACCCATCTATGCATACGTGGATCTCTAGGACCAGCTAAACTCAGTGTCACATGCTGAGGTTGCATCAATGGAATTATCTCCAAAGTAAAAGAGGTCAAGATCGATCCATAGCTGAAATTGTTCGTCTTACCGCTTTTTACTTTAGTCAGCTACTCTTTCATCAAAGAGAATACTGCCTCACACCAGTTGAACATAGTTGGATCGAGACACTCGAGTGCATACTACATGTATGATCTATTCACAACATGGAGTGTCATGCTACCCATAAACTTTGTGATAATAAAGAGGATTGTTCACAATGGCATATCACGAACATCCCTGATGTTTATCTTTCCATCTTTGCTAGGTTGTGTACCTGGCTGGCATAATTGTCAAATGTAATCCCTCACTGGTTCACTCCCACGGGCAGAACCTGAAAGAGAAATGGGGGCACCACGTCTTGACAATCCTGTGAGAAAGTAAATAACATCAATCAATATAGGGAGAACTTTTTCCCCTATGTGAAAAACCTGTTCCGTTGGATCCCATGAATGAACCAAGAACTGCAATAGTTCTAACTATTGCCTCATCCCCGGTAACCTAAAATATTTTAGTAACACACAATCTCTGAGGGCCTCAACAGTACCAGGATCATTTAGGGCAACCATATCTTGTTCTTCATGTTCTCTTTCACTCCATGTGATAGCTATTCTGATCCGATCAACGTCTGAAATCACACCATATGCTTAGTTAGGATCCATTTCATGCAAAAAACTGAAGATATTTTGGGTAGAAATGATGAATCAAATTTATAAATTGCGCCCAACGGACCCCTGATCTTTAGATAGTGCAATGCAAGCAATTTCCCTTCTACTTGACTGCTTTGCAACGCAATTTTTGATGCATAAGGGTGTGTTGA
>APFE031299932.1:5000-14578 GCA_000404065.3 Pinus taeda | reverse complement strand
CCATCCCCAAGTGGAGCCACTATTAGCTTCCTATTCCAATAGGTTTCATTTTTCATGAGTGACTCGAGAAGTGCTAAATATGTTCATCATTTCCATGCTGCAAAGGTTCCATATTTTGTAGCATTTCACTATGTACAGGTGGTTGACTCTTGCCACAGTTGATGAATAGCCAGACAGTCTCATCCTAGCTAGATCATGTTTGAATTTGCTTGTCTTAGAATAGAGAATAAAGGTCTGTAGAAATAGTTCAAACTTGACCGACAAGTAGTTAGGTAGAGAAGCAAAGGGTCTCAACAGCTTAATCTGAGCCCTGGAAGAGATAAGGGTAGACTTAGATAGGAAGGCAGCTAAAAGATAAGAGAAGAATCAGGGTTTGCTAGTTCAAATGCACCCAATAAAAATGAAGAAAAAAATGTTAGGTGTACTAGGCTGGGTAGGCAATTTTGATGTTGTAGAAGCAGGCTTATGGGCAATTTGGTCCTATTGCAACAGGTTTCATCTCATAAAAATCATAAGGTGCTATGGCAAGGTGGTTATAAAATAAATGGAGCATGACTAATTTTCCTCCTCATTTCTCCAGAAAACACTTACTAACACCCCCCCAAGGAAAATGAGATCTGCTCACTGCCCTTAGTCCACTTCATTTCATGGAAAAAACTAAGTGAAACTGTGTTTTCACCTAGGTAAAACAAGCCACATTTCTTGTGTAAAATGTTTCTATTCCATTTTGCCAAGTTTCCTAAACTTCATAACTTGATATCCTTTTCATCCCCCCATGCCTAAGTTTCCATTCTATAAACTTAGCCTTTATCCATACATGTCCATTCCACATAGTCATATTAACCTACTAACACTATTATATAGTTCCTATGTGAATATTTCCCCTCCCTTACTATGTAAAAATACATAAAATCCCTAAATATCTAACACCCCGAGCTTTGGCTAATTATAAGTTATATTTTAGATTTTTTTTTAGAGTTATCAGTCCACCCGGGGCCAATAACAACCCTCTACGTGCTCCAGCGGGACTTGTTTACCTTCTGGCTAAATAAATAGCCGAACCTGCTTATTTTACCCCCAAAACCCATTTAACCAAAGTTTACCATACACCCCGCAACAGAATTGAGCTATGCAAGGTCCAGTAGCCTTGAATATCACTCCTCTTAATGCACCCCACAAGGAATTGGAACATCTGCCCTTAGCTGATAAAGACTATCTAATCCAAGACTTAGTAGGCTACCAAAACCATCTGCAAGCATTCTGTGAGTTCACAAACAGTTACTTAAGCCAAAATGATGTTTATGGCATATGGGAATCAAATATACCCATATACTACCTCCCCTCTATCAATATTTTCCTTGAGATAATTCACCTCTGCTGTGAGAACTATGAGTCAACTCAAAGGGCAGTTAAGATTCCATCTGGAACTACCCTCTTTCATGTAACTCCTGACTCCATAAATCAAATGCTAAGTATTTATGAGTAGATCGTCAGCCTAGGGAGCCACCTCCTTTTCACTATGCATCTTTCAATGAGGTGAGTAGATTAGTTGTTGATATGATATCTTTTGTTCTGGGGTTCAAGACAAGTGAACATATTGATGAGACTATATTGGTTTTAATGTCTATAGTTACCCTAGGGCAACGCCCTGCTATCAAATACAACTATGCCAAATTTATTGCCAACAAAATACATGACCAATTGTTGAATCTAGACAGGGAGGGAGTCTTTAAGTATTCATCCTATATCTATCATCTGTTCTTATATTATCAGCCAGATATTTTCCAATTCCCCATTAGAAAATTGGACCATAAAGGGGAAAAGAGGTCTGTGATTTTTTGGACCTCAATCTTTCATGAAGTCCGCAACTCTCCCTACTCTTACTATGATTTTATTGATATGTTTGTATACCCAGTCTCTTCTCTCCTGATGAGAACTCCTCCTCCTAGACTAACATATGATATGCAAAAGATATTACAGCTCTCCAAAAACTATAAAATAGGTGACTGGTACTTTTACCAGAATCACACTATTATCAGGATATATGGCTGTGAGCTATGCCCCTACAGGCTGCCAAAATATGTGTCAATGAGACTGTTTGCCTTGGAATATTTCAGGAAATTCATCAATTCATATTTGATTCACTTTCATAGCACAAAGAAAAAGGATCAATTGAAACTAAGAGACCAGTTAGGCCCATATGTCATGAACAAAAAGAGGGATGGAAGGACGCTCATGAAATATTGGGTCAAACACTGAGAATAAAGAGAAGCTTTTGGTGGGTACCCTATGACCCAAACGACTTTATCAATGCAAGAAGGATAAAATATAGGTTGGCACCCTATGAACATTGCAGCATCCCTGAAATAGAATAGCTTGCTAACCAATATGAGTGGGTGGGGGGCACACTACTTGAACAACTCACCGAGGAAGAGAAAATGGAACAAACTATGAAAAATCTGGAAAAAAACTCTTGACTTAGATTCTTTTGGGAAAGTGTCATTCAAAATACCACAGCAAACCGAGGAAGTCTCATCAACTGCTACAGCTTCACAACAAGTTGCCCAAGAAAGGACTACACCAACAGCAGGGATAGCAAAGGGCAAGGAGATAGTCGAGAAAACCTTGTTGAAATACCCAACAAATCAGAGAACCAAAATTTGATGGTATATAACAATCATCTTGGCATAAATTCAAACAAAAATTAATAGAGTTGTTCTTGAAAGTTTAGTTCAAACCAAAAATGCCAACATACGAAGTGACTCCCCATTTGCAGAACGATTAACTAAATCCAGATAGTCTATTCATTAAAGAACGTGGAATATAGTAACAGACCAAGCCTAAAGATTTTTACAAAGTCTGGAACACAACTTAACTAAATAATTTAGAAAAAACATGATATGAAACTCCTCTCCCCGAATTCACAACCCCAAGAGGTTTCACACCATAAGGTGTACGCCTTACCTGGCGACGAGATGAGGCGAGGTTGTAGCTCTGCAACACTCAGCATATCGGATGGCGATGCAGGGACAAGAACCCCAACAAGTCAATCCAAAGCAGAAGAAGGCTGAACCCCTTCAGCAAAACCTAACCAAAGAAATGCAATGAGTAAAGGAGAGATTAGCTCATAAATGAGTAAACGTTGTATCAAACAAAACAAAAAAATAGTTACCTAAGGATTGACTTGTGAATTTAGTCGCCTCCTTCCAAGGTTGTGAGCATAGAAAAGACTCTGGTAATCCTGCAAGAGTGAGCAGACCATTTGGAATGTCATAGAAATTATGTGGTAATGATGGCAAGAATGGAGCCAAGAATCCTTGCAAGAAAACAGGAAAATGTAAATGTCAAGGCTAAACTACAGAGTAATGCCATAGGAAGTAAGTTTCCCACATCCACCATCCAAAGAAGTCACCTTACGAAGAGTGTGGACAAGGAGCTCTTTCCGAGGTCATGGCCAACAACTGTGCAGCACCTAGAAAGATCAACCCTAGTCCCACCAAATCTAGGGGTGTTCAATGACCATATAGTTAGACTACAGGTTATAAGTGCTATTAAGTACGAGCAACAGTTGGATTGTTAAGTTTGATTATGGTACACTGAAGAATTTATTCACCAAGGGAATGTGTACATAGCAATCAATGTTGCAGCAGCGTAATGACTAAAGAAATCACGTTATTATAATATCTTCCTTTTACTATGTGTCATTTAAATACAAAAAAAAATTGCCATATGTCATTTTGTACTTTTACTTAATAGTTCTAGAAATGAACCAAAGGTATCAATAGAACACAAATTTTAGAATTATAATTTCCTTTCTATAGTATGACAATGATGCAATAATCTCAACACAAACATTTTGACTGGGTAAATAATAAATTTAAATGAAGTTAAATTAGAAAATAAAATGTTTAAACTATAATAAAAATTATTAAAAAAATAATAATTATAATTCTAAATATAATGTCTCTAGGCACTTAATTGGTGATCATGGTTCAAGGTTTAAATTTCTGGGAGACCCCTAAAGATTTACTAGTAGTTACGGATTAAGGGTTCCTTTGTCATTTAAAAAAAAATCTAAATATAAATTTCTAAAGTTAAATTATACTATAAAATTATTGTGATTTACAAGCCCATGATATTGCATAGCCCATTGTATTTGTCCATATTATTTGTTATCTTAAAACCATTTTAAAAACCTAAAAACCCTAACAATACATTATGAATGCAATAGGACCAACTTAAATTTACATCTATTTTAACTCTTAACCCAATTTTTCTATAACTCTGAATTTAATATATATCTAAATTAATTATTTAACAATTAGATAAAAAAGACAAATAAATAGCTATTAAATTTAACCTCTCCCTCCAAAATTCTATGAACATGTTCAACTACTCTCATTAAAAAAATATGTTTAAATAAATTAAAACAGAATTAAATGAAACTATAGAAAATCAAATGCAAATAAACAACCTGACTTAAACCATTTACGGAAAATACTTTCCCCAATCAAAACAAGTACGTTTATCCTCATCAGTAAAGAGAAACAAACCCTAGAGAATGAACCCAATTTAAACCAAGAGAAATCCTTGCCTTCTAGGTGGCACTTTACTTTCTCCTCAATTTTATTGCATGTGTCCATATAAACTATAACACTATTAAATGAAACCAGTGGAGGTCAAAGCCAAAGACAGACCACGTTCCAGAAATCCTGAAATGTTCAAATACAGTAAAATACTTCCCCTAATCAATACCAATAGCTTGTAAAAGTTGTAACCTAATCAGTAAAGACAGACAAAAGCAGAGAATCAAGCCAATCTAAAACCGGAAAAATCCTTGGCATTTACGTGGTATCCGTACTCTCTACTCTATTTCATTCCATAACCTCTTCCCCCTCCGTTTCTTGACCTCATCCCGAAACTTTGCATCATCTTCATCCAACGACGCACAGACCTGGTTCAGCTCTTCATAGCAGGCTACTTCAGCCTCCTTATATGCCTTCACATTTTTAAAGTATTGCTTTTGGGAAAGCTTCAACTCCCATTCCTTCTTCAGCAAAACATCTGGATGTTGCTCGCCTCTGAATACACTCTCTCCCCACTTCGTCGCCGGATTCCCAAAGTTTAAATCCTCTCCATTCAACAGAGATTCAACAATCTTCGTTTTATCCATTCCTCCAAGTCTGGAAGCAATTCAAAAAGTCGATTTCTCTCGGCGTCAGTAAGATTTTCTATCCACGTCGGCACGTTTAGAATATCTGTGAGGTTGCCCAAAGCAAGTATGGTCCCCGGCAAACTTATAGTTTCTGCGATTTCTGGTTCCTTGATCTTATACTTATTGCTCAGACAATGTTTTGTTATACCGATCTCCACGTCCGGCCAGCTACAGAAAAATTAATGGTAGTATTAGTATAACGACTCGAATTTGGAAATAACATAAAAAGAGGATACTGACTGCTCTAAGTTTATATACCTTTCTTTTTTCTTCTTGCTGTTCTCGTAATTTTTCTGCATCAAGTCACGATGATGCTCACAGTATTTAGCGTTGTGGGCACGGGCTCTAGCACACCGCCAATTCTTGTTGTCAGACCTGCAGCACCGCAATTCATCTGGCAAGTGGCTCATGGTGACGATAATAATGGAAACTGAGTTCTCTGATACGCACGTTACAAGCAAATGCCTACTGGCTTAAATTTCTATTCCTATTCCAAACGTGTGTACCTGAGAAGTGGGAGAATGACAAAGATGTAGGGTTTGTGTTGTGATCTTTATAACCAACTACATGTGAGCTGCGGAAAATTACTAATGGTCTCCCTGGTGGATTTGGTCAAGTTTTATGGCCCAATAAGGAGTGTATTGGTCTCACTCCTTATTGGTCTTATCGGGTGGAGGGGATTTTAGGATTTGTTAGGATTAAATATATAGAATATTAATGGTGTAAACCAATCATTTTTAAAATTAAAAATGACAGAAAAGTACGGAAAGTGAGTTGAAAGGTTTAAATTGCCCTCTAAATTTATTTTCATAATTTTCTATTAATAATTAATATAAAACTAAAAATAAAAATTAAAAAAAAAAAAAACTAAATATAATATTTAAAAATAGCAGTTTCTAATTCAATAGGTAGAGATCTTGTAAAATAAAATAAATTTAACATGGTCAAAAAAATAAAACAAATAAATAATTTCATAAAATAAAAATAAAAATAAAATAGCCTATGGTATTGATAACCCATAATATTGACCCATGGTATTCTTGTGGAATATAGCCTAATTAGAAGGGGTAAATCAAATTTGCTTACATCTATATTAACTTTGGATCTATCAAGGGCCAACATGGATCAAATCTCTTCACATACAAATATATTTTAAAGTGGAAAGTGATTGAATCCATAACTTGGTTTTAATTGCAAGTCCACAATTTACCTTTACTTTGTTGATCATCCATCGCACAATAATTTAAAAATATAAATTTTTATATTTTTTGGTGTAATATTCAATAAATTTTATTTTACAATTCAACCAATATTTGTTAACCTAGGGGATCAAGTTGTTAAGTTTAAATCATTTAAGTGACTCATGGTTTTATGGCATTTAAATCCACATTTCATTCATAAATGCAACATGCAACTTAAAAAAATATTATGATCTCAAAAAAATTGTATAATTATTATTTTATGGAAATACGAAAAGACAAAACATTTGGACTTCCCTTCTGTAAATCATTTGGACCAAGATTGTGTTTCCGAGTTTAAAATTCACTTTTGAATGCATAAATAAAAAAATATTATGATCTCAAAAAAATTGTATAATTATTTTTTTATCGGAAAGACAAAACATTTGGACTTCCCTTCCTTAAATCATTTGGACCAAGATTGTGATTCCTAGTTTAAAATTCACTTTTAAATGTATAAATAGATTCAACGTCTCAATTATCCATGACCTTCAACTTTGCAATTAAACAATTATCAAAAGCATTGACCGCATTTTAGGAAAACTTTATGTTTCATTTACTAGTTAAACTATACATATCGAAAAATATTTCATAGAATAAGAAAAATAAACTAGTTAAATAAATATACATTTAAAATTACAATGTTTTACAATGTTTAAGTTTCAATTTTAAAATAATTAGATTATTACTAAAATGTTGTATATGTGATCTGGTCAAACAAATTCATGATTCAAAATATTAGTAGTTTTTAAGTGTGATTTTTTTGGAAAGTTTTTAGTAGTTTTTAAGTGTGACTTTTTTGGAAAGTTTTTCCGTTTATTTTCCGATCTAATTTGGTCTAATTTGGGTAGTGATTAGTTGAAATCACAAGTTTGACATGTGAACTCTTCACAATCAAAGTTTGATAGGTTTTTTAGGGTTTTGAATCCATATTTGGACTCAAAAAACCAATTTAAACAACACAAATCAAGATTTGACCTTGGCCACAAATTAAAGTTGAAATCACAAGTTTGACGTGTGAACTCTTCACAATCAAAGTGTTGGAAATAATACTGAGAGGGGGGGGTGAATCAGTATTATCAAATCAGTAAAACTTTTTCATTTTCATACTCAGATTCATATACGCTACTTCAGTTAAGGATATCCGCGTATATACGCGACTATGTTAAAAGCAACCAGCGTACATGCAGTAATCTTATGATTCAGTTAGCTTATCTTCAGTAAATGCATCAGAACATTATTAACCTTATTAACAGTAAGCATAATAGATCATCACACATAAAGAGCACACTCATGAACACCATGATATAAGGTGGAAACCCAATGCTGCAAGTCATCTCAATCTTCTTCTTAATAAGAAAATCCTTTTACAATATTTTGTACTGGTGCAGCCTTATACCATTACGGGAGCTACAACCCCCTTTGCTCTTGTACTAGCCAATCCATTTACTAGTACGCAGGCTACTACCTGCTACAATGCTCCAAAGATTTCCTTTAGCTCTTGTACTAGCTTAGATACTAGTACGTAGGTGCTCTCCTACAATCTTCTCTCCTCCAAGTACCTCGTTTCATCAATTTTCATATTGGATACATTGAAGCACAACACATAATCTGAAGACCACGTTTCATCCAATTTTCATACTGGACCCATCAATATCATTGAAGCACACAATCAATCAACATTATCAATCTCTGAATCACCCAATACCGAATCATTGAACCCTGTCAACAAAAGTAGTCACCAGAACACAGAGGAGAACCCTAAACTCTGCAACACTATTCAAAACCAACTGTATCATCAACATCATAGCTTAAGTGGTATACGCTACTTGGACGAACCAAACCCGCGTACATACGCGCTTTTACCAAAGCTAACCCGCGTACAGATCTATAAATATTCAATCATGACTTGCAGCGATTTCAAACATAAGTTATACCCAGTTCAGATCATTACATGCGTCAGTATATAGATCTAGAATAAACATAATCAATCATATAGAGATAGTTCATTTCAAACCATTTGATCCCGATCTATCCTTAGATCTTGTTCTCCATCAACTTGTGAGATCCCTCCTTAGCATAGATCAAGCAACCCATAACGTGCATACTGGATCTCATCCTTCATCAGATATTCAAGACTTTTTCAATACGCTTGCCTAATGATCTTCTTCTCCTTTTATGGTCTTAGGCCTTGCTCAATATCATGGTCCAAAACCATAACAAACCAATACCATCAACTCAATACAAGGGATCAACACGTCTGTCGAGATGCCATGGTCCAAAAACCATAGGTTCAAATTCCAAGGACTAACCGCCACGGACCATAGGTAAGATTTCCAACATATACGCGCTTTTCCTTGTATGAATGTTCGTGTATACGCACACGCGACTTTGTAACGACTAACATGCGTGTATGCGCGGATCTGTCACGATGAACCTGCGTATATGTATTTTCTCTTCATTCTTGTAGTCTTGTTCATCAATTCCTTGCTGCTGACCTTCTGCACTTTGATTTGTCATCTGTGTGGTTTGCCATCAAGGACAACACTTGTCTCATAATGCCAACAATCTCCCCCTTTGGACTTGATGGCAAAGCTAACTTGTCACACTTAGATCTATTATCTGATTCCTTTTAGCTGTCCTGCATCTCATGCATTCAGTCGCATCTGATATTTCATCTGTATATTCATCTAAGTATATGTAAGTGAGATGATCTTCTATGAGAGGGTTGCCATCAAGTACAACACATGCATCATAATGCCAACAGTTGTATGGTCCTACCCATGTGGATTCCTAGTCTCTAGCCAATGCCATGTGTCAGCTTGTCATTGTCATGTCCTCGGAGTGTCCTGTGTCATCTTGTGGGAGTCCCACATGGCACTTCTTCCCAACAATTAGGTATTGTCAAGAAAATTTTAAATTGCCATATATTCTCCATACAAAATCAGTTTAAGGTTGTTCAAATTGTGTCAGATTTAGTTTTTCGAGCTCTACATAATGGTGTTGGTTTTAGAAAATTTGAAAACTTTTATTTTTGAGCTTCTCAGAGATCCTTCTGGATCATTTATTGAGGTTTTATTAAATTATTTCCTTTGATGATAATTGAAATATAAAATATAATGTTA
>APFE031299932.1:0-2500 GCA_000404065.3 Pinus taeda | reverse complement strand
TGAGGAGTCAGTTTACAATGATATTTTTATAGGAGTTCAGGCATATCAGGAAGTTATTCAAAAGGTTTAGGAGCTTCCTAAAGATCTCTAGATTGAGTTCGAGAACTTTCAAAATACAAGGAGAAGGCACTTTCCACCTATTCTCCAAGAAGATAATGGAATGCAAATAACAGAGATACTAGTCTAGCCCACCAGTTCTCCTCTAACACAAATAGAGTCCCAGTAGATTGAAAATAACTTGCCTCATCGGGATCCTCAAGAGATGCAATTAAGAATTGACACGATAGTTGATATTATTGCTGCAGAAGAAGAGGAAAGGAAAATGGAGGAAGAGTGGAGTCTGTTTAAAAAGGTACATAAGGAATTAGTTAAACGAACTTGAGGGAAAAATCAATTGAATACCACACCAGAGTGCTCAAAGGCAACATCTTGAGGCCTAAAAATCCTAGTAAAGAGACTCATGCTAAAGAGGTCATCAATGTAGTTGCTTCCAAAGTTGTTGCAAAAATGCTTGTATCGTCTGTGCATGGTGTAACTTCCTCAGAAATTTTTTTTATGTTGATGAATTTTCACCAATTGAAAAAGAGGAAATCCCTCCTACTTACTAGTTTTTCTGTATCAAGAAAATGTTAGGTCCCTATAATACTAGTGATTCCCCCATTATTATTGTCATTGTAGCCCTTATTGTTATTGTTGTGCCCTTATTGTCCCCATATTTTTATTATTGTGCCCCATAGAAGCCCACTATTGTTATTTTTGTGCCCTTATATTATTATTGTTATGTCAGCTTTGATTATATTGTGACCCCTTAGACTCCTATATATAGAAAGGAGGTTTTTTCATTTGTATCATCCAAGAATTTTTCATTTGTGTAATGTAAAGGAGGTTTCCCCCTCGAAGAGGTTGATTTCTAAGGCGTTCATCTTTCTTTTCTATCTTTTTGTGAGTTGGTTTCATAACATTTGGTATCAAAGCTTTGGATTTTAGGGTTTCACTACTCCAAATAGGCCATCATGGCATTTTTGTTATAACTTTTTTTCTGCGACATTTCAGAAGCTAAAAAAAACTTATTTTAGCTTAAATCGTTCTGAACCTCGGGTCTGAATTTCAAATATTCTCTCGCTATATTTTCGGAGATATTATCTGAGGAAGTTAGGGTTTTTACAGACTTCTGAATTACATTCCAAACAGGTAACCTTGGGAAAATCGTCATAACTTTCTCTCTTAGCATCATATTGAAATTTCGTAAGAAGTTGTAGAAAGAGGACGAACTGAAGTTTTATGTGTATATTTTTCAGATTTGAAGGTCGAAATAGGGACACATGGCACGTCGTACAAGTTCTCTCTACTGAAAAATTATATAATTAGGTCATCTTGGGAGATTGGGCATAACTCTTTCTTGGAGAATCCAATTTTGATTAGACTAGTGGCATTAGAAAGAGGACTTGGAGGGCTACCTCAGGAAGCAATTTCAAACCTTGGAGATCCGCAATTACAGAGATACAACATATTCAATATCAAGCTTATATAAAGCAAAAACAACAACAACAACAAAAATGTGTAGTCTTTTTAAAAAAATTCATAAGTTTGCGTTGAAAAATTAGTTTGAAGTTCAAATGGCATAGTGAAGCATAATTATCATTAATTGATGCCTTGAAGAAAGAAAATGGAAACACCTAGTAAGCAACTTGAAAGTTGTAGCATAACTCATGAAGACGAGGAAGAAATGTAACATGATATATCAATATTACGAGACTAAGTACAACAAATTTCACTCTCACAAAAGGCAATAGAAGGTAAGATTGATGGTTTAAAGAAAGGCGTGGAAGCTAAGATCAATGGCATGAAAGTTAATATGGATGGCATGGAAGCTAATATGGATGGTATGGAAGCTAAGATGAATGGCATGGACACTAAGATAGATGGTATAGAAGAAAAATCGATATGTGACATGGAAGATTTGAAGATAGATTTGACTAAGTTGCTACAAGAAATGCTTACTAATGGTGAAAAGGTAGTGAAGGAAACTCACGATGAGAATAAAAGAAATATTAATCATGATTCCATAGACTCTAATGTTGGATTGAAGACCCACCATGTTCCAAAGATCAATATGAGGAAGTTTGATTGCAAGGATCTCGTAACATGGATACTACAAATGGAGAAATATTTCGATCTCCATAATGTGCAAAACACACAAAAGGTATGCATTGCAACTTTATATTTAGAACCAAATTAGTTTGTATGGTATCGATGGCTTTTCTCTCGTAAACAAATTGTCACTTGGGCAATTTTTACAGAAGAAATTATAGCACATTATGAGGATACAAAAAGCAACACTTTTTTAGCCAATTGATAAACCTCAAAAAAATGGTTCAATGATGGAGCACATTGAGGACTTCCAAAAATTGAATATAAGGGTAAAGATATTCCAGAGGAGCATAGGATTGATGTGTTCATAGGGACTTTAAAGGATAACATCCAACATGAGGTTTGCCTT
>APFE031299922.1:2842-16706 GCA_000404065.3 Pinus taeda | reverse complement strand
AAATTTCAACTAAATATTCAGAGATTAGATTCACTTGTGATCCACTGTCAAACATTGTATCTATCTTTGTGTGCTTATAAGTTATTCTTATGTTAAACAATTCAATTCTTTTATCCTCATGTGAAGGATTTATGTTTGATGAAGATGCAATAGTTTTCAAACTTGAACCAGTGTTAGAAGTTTTACCTATCGTAACCATGGCAATTATCCTCCTTTCATCACCTGAATCTGAACCTAGATCTTGCTGGATTGCTGCAATGGCCTTCTTTTCATCCTTCTCCTTAAGGAAATTTTTGGGCTTAAGTTCTAGATTATGTTTCTAGCACTTAGATTCATCATGATCGATTCTTTGACTATGAGAACAAGTAGGTCTTTCCTTTTGAACAATCATTGATTTCTTTCTCTTTGAAATGTTTTTCCCCTTACTATCATTGGAATCTTTGGTTTCCAACTCTTCAGATGACTGAGATGAAAACTTGAAGGGTCTACCACCTAATTCAATATGTATGGCGTGAACACACACCTCATCAAAATCATCAGGATTAAACATCAATAAAGTATGCTACAAATATGAATGTAAACTACCAATGTATTTTAACAAAGTTTCACATGTATCCAATGAGATACCAAGTGCCAATTATTTCTTTCTGAACTCCTAAGTAAACTCCTGAGCACTCTTGCCTTTACCTTGCCTCAGATGCTGCCAATCAATAACAACTTGCTACATGTATCCTAAAGGATAGAACTATTTCCTAAGAGCTTTTAAAAACTTAGACCATGATGAGATGAATTTTCCTTTAAAATTTACATCAATCTGAGTTTTACTTTCCCACTATATTAAAGTTGTTCCCCCCATTCTAAGTGTAGCTAACTGAATTTTAGTTTTATCACTAGAAATGTTCTGAATGCAACAATACACTTCTAACTACTTAATCTAGTTATCTAGCTTTTCAGGATTCATTTCACCATCATAAACAGGTAACTCAAATTTAACATCAAGTTTCAAAAGAGATGTTTTCTTAGGTTTCTTTTCCGTTTCAGATTTTGCACTGGAAGAAGAAGAAGAAGAAGATGAGGATGGAGATGATGGAGGTGAAGGTGGTTTATCAGTCTTCCCTTTACCTTTGTCCTTCTTTGGTGCCTTTGAAGAAGAAGCTGCATCTCTCGCCTTCTTGTCTTCGTACAATTCTCCCAACATCTACTGCATAGTCAAGACTGCTTGCTCAAATTGTTCTTCACTCATCTTAGTTTCATTGTTTTCACCTGCATCAGGTTCTGACATGGTCGATTTATGATCAACTCGTTTCTTTCCAAACTTTGGATCGATCTGCTCAAGGATTCCTTCTCCTCGTTGTGACTTTGACCTGGTTAACATTCAATGGAAAATTCTACAAACTCAACCTACTATGATACCAAATTATATGATTTGAAATGACCATAAACTAAAAATGATGTAGAATTGATTAACCATTACTGAATTGAATGTTAGCTGAAATCATGGAAATCGAGGAAACTGCTTGAAAGAAGACTTTATGACATCTGATTAATCATAAAAAAAATGCATAACAGAAGTGAAAATATTAAAAACATAGCGATACAAGACAACGAAATTGATGATGGGGTTCATCCCTAATGGACTACATCTCCGTGTTTTCTTTCAAGATGGGTGATTATTTTTATTAGGAATGAAAAGAAGGAGTTGTTTACACAGAGATTTGATTAGTTTGAATGTACACACATGCACTTTTGATCACTGTCATCAGATATCTCTTTGAACTAGCTTTCCAATGACTCTTATGAATCCAAATTCTGACTCTGGATGCTCCCGTAACATTGAAAACAAAACTGCCTATGACCTCTAGGATCTACAAGCAAAAGTCAAAAACCACTCCTCCTGCTCAATGAAGGGAAATTCACCTTTTAAAGGCCTCCAGGTTTATGAAACCACCTTGGGTTAGTTTGTAGATGCATTTGGTTGTATCATATTGGGTTTACAAACTCGGTCTTGTGGTTGCATGACACCTAGGGCTAATACCATGGTCATTGAATTAGTTCTTTAACAAAACTGCAACAAAAAACCCAAAATAGACTATAGTCTATCCTCTGAACCGTTGGAAGTTATTTAATGCCATGCTGGACATCTAGTTTCCATGTGAATAGGCTTGCGGTCAAACCATAGACTGCTGTGGTAACATTTAGTCCTGGCAGTTCCAGCTACTGACGCAGTTGTCTATCCCTACATGTGATAGCTTCTCCACGGTTAGCCTAACTGCCTCCCCTCTTCGCAATCCCGACGAGGTTTATCTATTGGCAGATGTGTTGATAGTTTGATACGATTCCCTATGTGGTCTACTCCGATGATAACCCTGACTGTGTGTTAAACTGCCATGACTGCTGTTCACATGGCCATGGTTCTAATGCAGTTTAGTGACCTGTGGTTAGCTCTAACCTCCGCCTGGTGAATCTTGTTCACATAGCACGCGGTTCTTGACATGGTTAACTCTACGGTTAGGGGACTTTTTTATTATAATTTGTAATGTTTTGTGCATAGACTGAGGGTTGTATAGTTAGGGTTATGTGTAATGTTCAACACATAGCATGCGATAGGTTTGATAGTTTTAGGTGTTAGGTCTTAGGTTTATGAACCAGTCTTTAATACATATGTAAATGTATTTGTTTTAGACTTAGATTAGGTTTTAGAGTTTGTTTAGGTGTTTAGATGTAGATTAGAGTTTGATACTTAAAGTTCAATCAAAACCCATTTCCAATCAATCGTCACTAAACGACATTTGTTGCATGATGACAAACTTGTTGACATCAACACCTCTGAGTGGATGACAAAATCCATGTTGAAACCAAAACCTACGAAGATGAACGACAAGACATATGTCGTCGACCAATCCTAGTAGAACCCTCGATGAACATGATTCGACAACCAGGTATACCCATATCAACTGAACGCCATGAAATCATAACATTACCTTAACAACCTGATCCTTAACCAATATTGTCGAACTGTCAAAGCTGAACTGAATTGACGACGACACTGAAAACTGATGACGACACTTGAAAACCTGTGCAACTGAATCAACAGAATCCTCCTAGATCACCCACTATACAAAAGAATTATGAAAGGGTTGAATATCAAGTGGATAAGACTCAAACTCAACCCCCTTGCCCCCCCTTACTATTGGGCTTAGAAGAGAGAAGGAACCAGGCAAAATAAAAAAAGGAATGGACACACATAGAAGCAAATGCAGGTTTTTATCCACATGAAGGCACACCATCTGAGATTCCTTGGGATGTTAGAGAGGCCACCAGGGCCATACATGAACTTCACATCAATGATTGAGCTTCTTAGAGGATGAGAAACACCTTCAACAGGAGGGCGATGATGGGTCCCATCAATAGGTATATTTTTAGGTCCATTTTGCTACACTCCAACCCTTAAAACTCACCTTTTCTCACATTAATTCACATTTTTAGTCATAATATGCTTGGTAAGAAGACTAGAGGGTGATTGTCGTATTACATGGCCTAATGTGATTAATATGCAAGTGAAAGAAGCATTTTTGGAGATATTTACTATGTAGGGGCTTGGTGGAGAAACCCTGAGAAAATATTGGGGGCTTGTCCACTTCATTAACTTTCCCACTTGACTTGAGATCAAATATTCCTCACCAACAACTCAAATTCACTAGAAGCCAAGGAACTTCAGTAGATGTGAAGATCAAAGGGAACCAGATCCACCAATTTTAGGATTTTGGAGGGAAGCATTCCTCCTTTCAATGGAGCTGCCCGTCAATTAATTTTTGTATAAATAAATCAACCTAAAGGTGCATTAAGATTTGATTTTTGTTGAAGATAGGAGTAGCTATTGATAGCCTTGCGATCAATACTATTATTTTCATGTTTTATGTGATGTATGTGAATCTTATTTTATGTCAATGAGAAATTCACTATTTTCTTGCATCTGATTTAGGTTTGGAGGGTTGTAACCCTTGGATTTGGGCCCAACCCAGAGGCTTTAGTCCCTCTCTTTTATTCTTTCCTTTTTCCTATTCAAGTCAGTGCAATTATTTTCTTTTTTAAGTAGTAATTACATCACAAAAATTGTATTTGTAGGTTTTCCTATCACCTCTCTTGTGGGAAGATTGGTTGGAAGATATATAACAACAACCCAAAAACATGTGTTTATGATTTCTTGGAAACTGTTAAGTGTTGGTTTATTATCCTTCTCCATGCTTGGTTTCTGTAACTTAGAATTTAGTAGCATTAGTTTAGCAATTAGAGTTGTGTTGACTTGCAGGGGAGGGGCACACTCTTATACATCCACCTAGACCATCCCATCTCTCTCCTTAACACTTCACATTTCTTCCAAACTCTACCACCGAGGTCACTCTTCCAAGGTAAAGGAATAACACCATGGGCATAAAATATAGGAATATAAGGGTTCCAAGCTTGGATAAGGGGCTCCCAAACCCTTCATTCACCTTCATTTACCTTCATCCCTATTCCTTCACCTTAAAGATACCATTCCTGTCTTAAAAAGTCTCTCAGACCCCCTCCTGTAGCAAAATAGGGCCTCTTGTAGCACTTCCTGTAGCAGTCCTGTAGTTTTGCTTACTTCGACCAATTTCACTCCAGAATTTGACCCTTGCAGTTTGAAGTTGAATAATGGCCCTAAATCTCTTATTTCATGGTCAAGGAAGGCTCTAGTACCACTCCAAACCCATCCTTTCCTCAATGTAAGAATACGACATCAAGTAGAATTAGACTTAGCATTATATTTTCCATAGTTGTGTTGAAGATTAAATTCTCATTTTTAAGAAAGTTAAAATAGATAAATGATTCATGCAAATAGGCTATTGATTTGATTAAGTTTGAAAATATATGTAGCATGGTTTACTTATATAGCTAGACTAACATCTTCCTTTCATGCAATTTCAATTGGAATTTACATTTAATGAATGACATTTTCATTTTTGTAGTTAGAATCATGTTCATTTCCTTGCAACCATGATATGCTTACATAATAAATTCTCTTTGTAGCTAGTTGAAGGAATTGTCTTTGAATCCCTTGATATGATCGAATGACTTAGGGTGACATGATTAGGACCTAACCTATTGTGCATATAACAATTCCCCCTCTAAGTTTCTACGAACCCCTCAGTTGATAATTCAAGTTGAGAAGCCTTAGGAGTTGCAACATCCTTGGTGCATTACTAGAGCTCATCAGCCATATTCTTCAAGATCAACCTAATAGTTGGAAGAAGGATTTTTGAACCATAATGGCTTGCAAGGAAGCTCCTCACTTGGACAATCTAGTAGAATAAGAAGAAGGAAACATGTATGAAATATTGATTAGTGCCATAGAATAAAATGAAAGACTCAAGAAAAAGAATGGAAAATTATCTCAAGGAATAATATCTCTCAAAGAAGGAAGAAGCCAACGATTCCTCATAAACTTTCGTTGATATCCCTAAATTCAATGGAAATCCGGGTGAAGATCCATCGAATCATGTGATGACCTTTCATTTGTGGTGTTTGTCCAACACTCTCAATGATGATTCGATTAGGCTTTGCTTTTTTCAGCGAACGTTAACTGGTCCGACAGTGAAATGGTAAATCGAATTGTCTAAAGCTTCATTCGATAACTTCGACACCCTCACCACCACCTTTTTAACCCATTTTCAATTACCAATAAGGTACGAAACAGGAACAGAGCTTCTTACCAATTTTAAGCAGATGACAACCACTCACATATCTGACCATATTCATGAGTGGTGATGTCATCGTTGAATGGTAAAAACATATGTTCCTGGCTAGCTGAATGGTTTATTAAGTCACTGTTACCCTCTATTATAGAAGATGTGGCCAAGAGAGGAGTTGTCACTGAAGAGCAAGTCATTTCTCATGCACAATATCTAGACTTGATCTATACTCAGTGTGGCACGCTCTATGACAAAATACATAATGCTCCTAGACTAGAGTTTTATGTTCCTCCTCCTCCTAAATCAAACAAAGACTCTCATGTCGGCGATGGCGTGATAGGTACAACCAGCACGAAAACTGCAAAGGCTACATCTAAGAAATCCCATATGGTTTCTGGTCAAAATGTAAATCAAGAACGTCTTGCCTTGGAGGTTAATGCCATGTCGACCGACAAGGGCAAAGAACCGAAGCAACCAGGGGGTAAGAAGAAAGGGAAAAGCAAAAATAAGAAACAGGATGATTCGTCTCCTGAAAAATCTTCTGTGAACCCTTCTGGGCAAAGGAAGCCTCCTTCGGGATGTCACATATGCGATGAGGATCATTGGGCAAAAGATTGTCCACATAAAGCTAAGATTAAGAAATTCTTCATGAACTCAAAAACCTCAGCGGTATTGATTGATCCATTTCGAAACCTAGAAACCAATCTGGTTGCTAGCGACAATGCTTTCCCATCCCAAGTGCTTATGTTGTCCATTTTGAAACAAAATGATGCTTTGATATCGACAAGGAATAAAGATTACGAGAATCCATAGTTGTCGAACAACAAGGCTACTGACCAACCTAGTAGTTTGACAACAACTTTGACCGAAGTTGTGCCACCCATCATTCCTGAGCTAACAATAAAGCCACCGAAGGGAGTAGTACACAAATTGACATTTAATCCTCGTGCCCAAGCGGCACAAAATTATAATATACTGAGGATTTGGCCCAATCGCTGTCTGCTATGTCGACACTTGAAGTACTGCAAAATTTCCCCTCCCAAAAGCAGGCTCTATTATCAACAATAGGTGGGATTGACCCAGCAAATTCCAATATTGTGGCCTTTAATCATAAAGGATATGAACCACAGTTACCAGTTCAACTCACTTTCCTCATCCAAGTGAAATCCCTCAACAAAACTGTTCATCGAACAATTATTGATGAGGGGGCATCTACATGCATTATGTCAATGAGTTGCCAGAAAACATTAGGCTCACCACCCTTGTCGTCATCGTCAACGACATTAAAAGCATTCGATGGATAGACATACACCCCGTATAGGATTTTAAGTAACTTGCAAGTTGAACTGGGGGGAAAATAGTAGAAATTGATGTTGAAGTTATCGATGGAAACCTCAATTACAACATGCTACTAGGAAGGCCCTAGATTTATGCTATGGCTGCTATTGTGTCAACATACTTTAGAAAGATTGCATTTCCTTTTCAAGGAGGAATTACAATTGTTGACCAACAAACCATCCTCCCCAATAGTTTAGAAGTTACGGGAAGCATCTTGATGATCCATGGAATCTCTCAATTGCTTCAAAATATCGAAGTAGGCCTCCTAAAAGACCCTACATTGATGGGTACTTTTGCTCTACCGCCTCCAAGTAATATGGCGGAAGTAGCCACGGTGGAGACCTGCAATATGGTATCTTCTATATCCACAAAGATTCAAAAGATTTCCGAACATGATGTTAGCATGGATCATCACCAGGTATTGCCTCCAAGCCCAATAGAAATATTGTAGCAATAAATTTTCTTGGCTTGGGCGGCAAACCCAAATCAACGCTCATCGAGTGTTTGGATAGATAGGTCTAAGGAATATGGCACCTCTTCAGATCCTTGGTCGCATGTACATTCTACAGACGAAGGGATCATTCAATCAATGATGATAGGAGAGGCACTATGGGAAGATTACCACCATCGTTCCCATCTTCCGAATTGCCACGAAGATTGTTCCAACGACCTTGATCATCCTTTAGTTTTTGGTTTTCTATCAAATACCATAAATACGGTGGATTCCGAACGAAATCTGTCTAATATCAAAGAAACTATCGCCATAATTATCTCGACCAAGCCAGATGTTGTAGAGAATATTCATGTCGGGAAATCTTGTTCTTCTTCAAAACTGGAAATATATTGCACTCTCTTTTGCGAGTTCAGAGATGTCTTTGCATGGTCATATGAAGAAATGCCAGGCATTGACTCGAGTGATGAGCCCCAAAAATGGGTAACTTATTGGGTTCATTTTGCCTAATTGTTCTCAATTAGTCCACCATTCTTCATATTTTATGCATGATTTTAACTATACTTATGTTAATTGAATGAATGAGAATAGTCACTTGACCAAGGAGTCTAATACGTGGTTATTGCAGATTTTTGGACAAATTTTGGACCAAGGCCAAACATTTATGAGCCAGTTGATAGCCAAAGGTGAGGGAACAAGGGTAAGGATTCGTAGGAAGGGTGTCTCTTGCACTAAATGGCCCCTTCCTTGAATTCTCCACCATCAGCTCAAAGTTCAACAAGCCACCAAAGATGATTCCCAAGGGCAGTCGAGCAGCTTTTTGTAAAGTGACTGATTACTTGCAGTTTGAGCAACCAAGCCCCTTGAGTTAAGGAGGGTTGTTGGAGGTCCTCGTAGTGTATAAGAAGGTAGGCTTCCAGCCTTTGTAGGTTACTTTTGGAACATTTGTATTTTGCACTCTAGTGCTGTTCTGTTTTTTAGCTCATTTTGGAGCTTTTGCTGTAAACATTTTTGTGACATGGTTATTTTCTAAGTAATGGATATCAATTTCATTTTGCATCAGTTCTAAGCTTCTTCTTAGGAGCCTGTAGCTCTTGGGGTTGGGCCCAACCCAAGTGCCAGGACCTCCTCTATGTACTGTTATATGTTTTTGCTGTATTTATAGAGTAATTTCTGCTAGTAGATTACAATCTTTCTTGGTTACTTAGTCCATTTTTGATGAATGAAATAGTTGCTCATGTTTCAAGTGATTTAATAGGTTGGTAACAGAAAATACCTTCAAAAAGGGCCATCAAGCAACCCTTGATCTCACCTCTCCCTCCTTGGGACCATGAGTTGAGACCAAGGTGTCCTTGCTGCCACGAAAACATTGTTCTTGTTTCTTCATGCAATCGCTAGTGTTAGATTCTTAGTTGAAAAAATTAGTACTAGTGTGATTACATTCTTAGATCCATTCTTGCTTGGTTTTCATAGTTGTCTTACATGATTTTCTGCCAATAAAATTCTGTCCATCATGATTTATGGTATTTAGATCAAATTAGGTTAAGCAGATAGATCTTTGGTTTTCCTAGTCTTTGTTTGATCAAGTTCGGAAAACAATGTGCAGAGCACCTGTGATACCTCTTTGCCTACCCTTGCTCCATCAATACAACCTGCTCCATCCTCTAACTCAGATTCTTGCCTTTTATCTGCCACATTTTCTCACTTCGCCCTAAGTCCTACATTCTTGTGTAACATTACTTCTCCTATCTTCAAACAAACCCAATCCCCTTAATCACTCCTTAGCCTCATTCACCAAGTCCTAGACCTCTTCACACCCTCACCTAAACTCCATGCCCACTTCTCCACCTTTCTTCCACCATCAACCCTTCAAAATTTCCTTTCGGAACATCTTGTAGAAACATCCTGTAGAACCCCTGCAGACTTCCTGTAGAAGCTCACGAAAGCGGTTTCTTGAGATCCGAACACTGTGAAACTCTTTGCAAGGGCGCTAGGGACCCTTTAGGCCCTCTTCTCACCTTCCCAACATCCTGCAAGTGTCTATTCCATTTCCTTTCGCCAATCAACCTTTTCACAGTCAACAACACTTAAAACACATGCATAATAACTTTGCCAACTTACTCAAAAATACAAAAAGATGTTTTTTCCAGACTTCACCTCAGAGGTAGCTTAGACACATGCACTGTACTTGCCCAAGAGTCAATGGCATCCATTTTTTTAGCTTTCATCCTTTTTCTTGCACCAGTAGGGTTAGTCGATAAAACTAGGGTTTGCATTTCCTTTCAGCTTTCAACTTCTTTCTGCAAGTAGATTAGCCTCCTTTGAGTTAGCTTTCATCCATCACAGTTAAAAGCTTCTTCTAAAAGCTCATAGAAGTTGGCTTAAGCTCCTAGCAGACTTGTACCAGCTGATCCAGTGACAGCCGCGATAAGAGTTGTACTTGTGCATATAGCACCGTCACTTCCAAGTTTGTTACGAACTACCGGGTTGATAAAAGTAAAGAAGGGAGTCCCAGGAGTTGCAACATTATTGCTGCAATACTGGAGCCCACCATATTTTTGGCGTTGTTGCCGAGGAAGCGTCAGAGTATTTGTGATTGTTGCTTTTCTTCTATTTTCTACTACAACCTTGTGCTAAGTAGTTTATTTCAGCAAGCGTAGAGTAGATTGTTTCATTTCCATTTTGCAACTTCATTTCCGCAAAAGTAGATTAGACATTTCCTGCTTTCATAGATTAGAATTTCAATTCTGCAAGCATAGATTAACATTTCAATTCCACAATTTGAATTCTGCGAGCGTAGCCTAGCATTTCATTCCTATAATTTCATTTCAGCAAAATAGATTAGTCCTTTCTTGCTTTCATTTCAATTCCACATTTTCATTTCAGCAAGATAGATTTTAGTTAGTTGCAGTTCAATCTATTTTAGTTTTTCTAGGTACAAGCAGAAAAAAACAAAAATCGACCAAAAATATTTCCTTTCATGCCTCATAGGAACAGAGACAATACTGGAAAATTATTACCCAACACCCCCACCACATCACTGAGTCACCCTTCTCTCTTCTTCAGTGGCATTGATCCAGAAGAACTTATAGGTGAACCTCCAGAGATATACGAAGATTCTATAATAGAAAAAGAGCAAGAAAACATTCCTCTTGAGACCATGGATGAACACATAAATGGTATAGGAAATGAGGAGAGAATAGAGGGTGCCTTCCCCATTCGAGAGACCAATGGGGACACAAAAATGAAAAACATAAGTCCCTCAGCCTTACCTCACTTCCATGGATTGACCACTGAAGACCCTGACACCTTCTTGTTTGAGTTTGTTGTCCTTTGTCAAACTTATGACTATGTAGAAGACGAGCAAAAGTTGAAACTCTTTCCCTCTACCATCAAGGCTGCATCCCTACGCTAGTTCATGGGGTTACCTGGAAACAATATCACAACTTGGGCTCAAATGAAACAAGCCTTTAACAACAAATATTGGGACTACTATAGGTCAAAGGAAATGAAGGGAGAAATCTTTCGGATGACCATGGGAAGTGATGAACCTTTAGAAGACTATGAAGAAAGGTTCCAATTTAGTTATAAAAGGGCCAAGTGCACACCTGACCCTGAATCTTTGAAGCTGGTTTTGCTCCGAGGAGTCCCTGAAGACCTTTTGGATACCCTCCATTTGCTAGTTGGCGGAGACATCTACCAACTACCTTACAAGGACATAAAGACTGTGTTTAGAAACCACTCTAGGGCATCCCGGAAAAGAGGTAGGG
This sequence comes from Pinus taeda, assembly GCA_000404065.3. Lineage (NCBI taxonomy): Eukaryota > Viridiplantae > Streptophyta > Pinopsida > Pinales > Pinaceae > Pinus > Pinus taeda. Next base: position 5,433 of record APFE031299922.1, on the reverse strand, counting down.
GGAATCCACTTTCAGCCAATGCCACCTTCTCCAAACATGAGTTTACAAATCAAATGGAAGACCTTAAAAGTGAGATGAGACAGACCATTGCCATGCAACTGGATACTTTCTGAATCCAACAGAAGAAAGAGGAAGCTGAGAGGGCTTTGGCCATATTTTGTCCCAGATGCACCAGAAGCATCCTAAGAATGAGTGTCCATTGCATTCAGTAGAGGTATGTTTCATTTGTGAGGAATACCACCCTACAAACCAATGCCCAACCTTGCCCGAACTTAAAGCCATGTACCAAGGGGCCGAGGGAGCCACTAAACCACTCTACTTCCTCAACCAAAGGAGGCCACATGGATCCAGACCTTACTAATAGGGGATGCAAGGGACATCCCAAACTTATTACCACCCCAACCAATCCACTCATATACCTTCTTAGGGTCCCCCTGCTCATCCTTCCTGGTCCACACCTCCTCCTTGGTCTTATCCATCTCAATACCATACTCAACCTGCTGCTCATTCTTTTCACTCTCATGTTCAGCCACAATCTTAGTGGAATGCACCTCAGCCGGGGTGGAGGCCCATTACAACTCTCCTCTTGCTATTTTACCTCCACCACCTATTCAACGTCAACCATTACCTCCTACTCCTCCAAGACAACCCCAGATGCCTGCTCAACCGAACCCGAACGCCAATAACAGACAGGCCCAGCAGGTATATATTGGAGAGACAACATGCCCTACCTACACTGTGGAGATTCAAGAGATCAACCTACGATCTGGGAAGGTCCTTCCAGGTCGCCAACCTCCTCCTTCGAAGGATGAGGAAGAGAAGTAAGAAAGTGAACCCAAAGTCATTCCACCCTTTCCCGAGAGACTAACGGTAACCACACAACCAAACCCAGAAGAGACTGAGCTTCTGGGAGAACTTTAACAGTTGTGTGTGAAAATACCACTTCTCTAGGCCTTAAAAGATGTACCAATCTACAACAAATTGATCAAGGAGAAGTGTTTCAGGCACCCAGGCAGGCACAAGAGAGATGCCTCAACTATCAATGTCATAGGACAACTATCCGATCTAATGTTGGGGCAAGTAATCTGTCCAAAATATTTGGACGCTGGGAGTCCTGCAGTTGATGTCCACATCAATGGCACCATAATCCCCCACACCCTGATTGATCTAGGGGCTGCCATTAATGTGATGACCAAGGACACCATGCTCAAACTTAAATGATTGGATAGATCTCATCCTCCTAATTCCGGCACCGCAAACGGTTCGAAAAACGGTCGTCGTATGTGAAGGTTACGTCAAAAACAAAATCACCCAATAACCCTTAATTTTTGAATTTTCAAAAAAAAAAAAAAAAAGAATATTCCATAGAATATTCCTTTGGGCGGGCCAATCAAATCCCGGAGGCTGCCACGTGGCCTAGGATGATGTCAGCAACAGGTATTGGGTGCATTTCAAAATTTTCGGTGGGGTTGTGAATTGAACCCCTGACCTGCCGTTTAATAGCCCTACGCCTTACCGTTGGGCCACAACAGCGTTCATTGAAAGCTATGTGAAATATTTGGTATTCAAAGTTTAAAATTATGGCAGGCAGGAATGAAAGGGGCCAACCCCTAAGGGCTAGCCACCGCCTCCATATGTCCTCCACCCTGGAACCGAGGGCTTATCCCTAAACCGTCGGAGTTAGCCATTAATTAACTAAAGTTAGTTGGCGGACCTGTTGGTGGTGGCGCCAAATTTGGCGGACGCCCCAGATTTGGCGGGGCTAATTGGCCCCAACTACAGTTAGCTGGAGTTCTTTTAGGCTAAACTGGAGGGAATCATTAAATGGCCATAAGTTTGGTTAGGAAAGGCGGTTTTGGATGAATTTTTTTTTTGATTTTGGGTATTTTGGACATGTTGAAGCCATGATTGGCATAGGTCTTTCAGCCATCAGAGGTCATTTGCATAGGTTTTGGAGCTGTGGAAGTTCTAGGAGTCACTAGGGCCCAGTATTGAGAGAACTGTATCAGGTAGCAGGTATCCATTGGAGGTGAACCAAATTCACATGCATGACATGATCTTATCTAGACTTGCTGAAAATTAAGATGTCATCTAAGTAGACAATAACGAAATCATCAAGAAAAGGATGCAAGACATCATCCATTACCCGCATGAAAGTTGCAGGTGCATTGCACAAACCAAAATGCATCATAAGCCATTCAAAGAGTCCTTGTTTGGTTTTAAACGCTATCTTCCAAATGTCACTTTCTTCAATTCTTACTTGATGATATCCACTGTGCAAGTCTAACTTAGTGAAATATCGAGCATCTTTCAGCTAGTCTAGCAAATCATCTATCCATGGGAGTGGGTAACGATTCTTTAACGTTATCTTGTCCAAGGCCCTGAAATCAACACACACACGCCAGGTGCCATCTTTCTTTGGAATCAGTACAATCAATGACCCACATGGCGAAGTACTTGGCCTTATGAAACCCTTGTCTAACAAGTCCTTGATTTGCTTCTTTATTTCAGCATTCTCCATAATAGACATGCGGTACATGCCTATGTTTGGAAGAGGACAATCTGGATGCAAATGGATTTCATGCTGAATC
>APFE031299919.1:0-16666 GCA_000404065.3 Pinus taeda | reverse complement strand
TTCATCAAAGTATAGACCTTTGATTTGAGCATAACCTTTGCAGACTCATCTTTCCTTGTTTCTTACTACTGCACCATGTTCATTTAACTTATTCTCGAAAACCCAATTCATGACAATTACATTATTTTTTATTGGTCTAAGAACAAGCTCCCATGTTTGATTTTTCTCAATATGGTCTAGCTCTTCATGCATATATTTTAACCAATTATCATCCCAACTAGCCTACACAACATCCTTTGGTTCCTCCATGGACAATAGAGTTACATGTGTTTGTGTGGGGGGGATTCAACAACTTCTTTATTGTTTGTATACCTATGTTTAAATCACCAACAATTTGACTAGTTGGGTGATGTTTTTGCACATACCTTGAAGATCTTTTGCTTGAGGACTAAGGGGTTATTCACTATATTCATCTAAAAGTGGCTCATCTTTCTTCTCATCATTGTTGACTGGTTCATTGGAGCTACCATTTATTGGATGATTGTATTTAGATTCAATATACTCATCCACTTTGACATCAATAGAGTCAAAAATATTCTTGGTATTCTTACTATAAAATCTATAACCTTTGCTATTATAAGAATATCCAAGAAAAATACCTTCATCATCCCTTGCATCAAACTTACCAAGCTTGTCATCATTCCTTTTGACGTATTACTTGCTTCCAAAAACTCTAAAATGCTTGACTATTGTAGGTATGCGATACCAAAGCTCATATGGAGTCTTATCATTGTTGGGTTTGAAATGAGCCTTTTTGAGTATCACTACTATTGTGTGAATGGATTCAACCCAAAATATCTCCTGAACATTTCTTTCATCCATCATAGCTCTGGCTAGCCGCTGAACATATCGACTGCCTCTCTCTGCTACACCATTTTGTTGTGGAGTTTCCATTATAGTAAATTGCATTTTGATGCCATAATTCTTGCAAAAATCACCAAATTATTTTGAAGTAAACTCACCTCCATTATCAAACTTTATGCTCTTGATTTTACAGTGAGTCTCATTTTCAGCCATGGCTTTAAAGTCTTTAAACTTCTTAAAAGCTTATGAATTTTCTCTAAGGAACGCAACCCACATCATTCTGTTGAAGTCATCAATGATAAGCATGTAATATAATTTACCTATGGACGAATTCATTCTTGAGGGACCACATAAGTCTATATGAACTATATGCAAAGGCTTGTATGATGAAATCTCCTTGGACTTGAATGGTACTCAAGCTTGCTTTCCCAACTGCCAAGAATTGCAAATAGTATTCTCTGGCTTTGAAAGTTTTAGAAAGTCTTTAACAACATTATTCTTTCCCAACATAACTATTTGATCAAAATTTAGATGTCTGAGTCTCCTATGCCACATCCAACTCTCATCAATATTTGATAAGCAACACCTCTCTCTCTTCTCTTTTAGGACATAGAAATTGTTTTTTGTTCTCACAAATTCAACTACAACTTCTCTTGTGCCTGTAGACTTGATTTGACAATTTTTAGCTTTGAAAATCACATCATAACCTTGATAACACATCCAAGACACATTGAGAAGATTATGCTTCATACCATCAAAACAAATAACACATTCTTTTGTCTACCTCTGCCATTTGATATACTGACAACTCCTTTACCGACAATCATATCAAGTACATTATTGTCAAAGGCCACATTACCTTTCTCAACTAGTTTTTATGTCAAAAATTTACTTGTCTCCTAACATTTGCCTAGAACAAGCATTTTCAACATACCAATGACTTCCTTGCATATAAAACAATATTACATTTCTCTATGCTTTCCTTCTCCTTCTAGACTTTGGGCTCCTCACTTATTTTCTAAATTATTATTTTAGTCTCTTTATTCTTCAATCTACAATAAACTACTCTATGGCAAAAAATTCTAATAATTATAGCATTGAATCAAATTATTTAGAGGAGTAAAAGGATTTTTATACCTGAGCCTACCCATTCTCTGTCTGTTTGACTGATAATTTCTCCTTTTCGACCTCGGTTGTTTATATGATAGATTAACTCTACAATTTGTTGTTTTATGTCCATAATTGGTGCATGTAAAACAATAACCTAAAAAATAATCTACATACCTGGGACAAAATTGAATTCTGATCATTGGCCAAGTTGTTCTCTATGTATTTCAATTTTATTCTCCAACACTATTTGTCTTGCTGAGGAAAATTATTACTTTTAATTTGTTGCTAATATTTCTTCTTTGACTAGTTACTGGCATGCATGCTACCATTATTTCTTTGTGGTTGTGTTGACCCATCTTTTTTTGCTGTGCTATCACCATTTTTGGCTACTAGTACAAAGGTAATCAAAAAATTTCCCTTTGACATTGTTGATAAGATAGAATTGACCTCAAATCCAAGACCATTTCAATTAGTGGAGACTCTTTGTGCTTCCAAAATATCATTGATATTTTCATTCCCCTTTCTAAACTTTTGATTGAAGCTCAGTTGGGTCTTTGCCTTCTCTAGCTCTTTCCTAAGAAAAACAATTTCTCTATCTAGCCTTTCACAAGCTTGATTCTTCTCACTTTGTTACTAGTTTAAAGTCTCTTGAATTTTCTTCCCTTATTCTATTTGCAGGAGTAGAGGTTAAACGAATTTAGCTTTTTCCCTGATCAATAGTTCTTTTTGGGTTTTATTTTTCTTTCTCAACCTTTCAGTCTCTTCAAGAGCACTAACCAACTCTCCTTCTAAGTCAAATTTAACCTCTTCTTCATCAGAATTAATACCTAATCTGAAAATGGGGCTCTTAGGCTTCTTGTCTAACTTACAAGAACCTCTCCACTTCCAAAGCTTCTAATTTTCCCAAGTCTTAAAGATTAACCAATGCGGAAATAAGAAATGCTTGAAAATATGGGTGTATGCTTGTATTTGTTTTCAGCTGATTATTTACTTTAAAAACTGTCGTTTGTGCTGATATGGGGAGGTACTTAAATTGATATATATATGCATATAACAATAGTGAAAGCAGCAATAAAAACAAACACATAAGACAACAATATAATATGGAGTTCACCCCGATATCTTGGGCTACATCTCCTTGAACCCTAATCAACTCGATTAGGCTCTCTGTGATTATGGCAATAGTTCTTTTACAAGTGATACACTTAACTCCAATGTTTTATACAGGAACATTGGGCTCGGAACACCATCTTATCCCTTGGCTCTTGGAGCTCTCCGGATTTCTAGCTCTGGCTCTTGGCTCTAGCTCTGGCTCTTGGCTCTGGCTCTGGCTCTTGCTCTGGCTGTGGCTGTGACTCTCGCTCTCGCTCTGTGGCTCTAGCTCTGGTTCTGGCTTTCATCTCTCGCTTCTAGAACTCGCTATGGCTCTTGGCTCTGGCTTCTCTAAGCTCTTTCTCCCGGCCTTTTACATGCCTCTGTGAGTCACTCAACTTCCAAGCAACTCTAACAGTAATATGCTACTGTCAATTGAGCTCTCTCACTTTTCCACTCAACCTTCGAGTGACTCCAAAGACTCTCTGTGCATTTAGCGTCCTCTCTCTATACACTTTTTTTTTCTCCTCCTTTACTCTCTGCCTGTTTGTGGCTCTTAGAACCATTATGTTCCTCAATTGTTCATTTCCTCTCCCGGCTCTTCGGATCACCTGCCTCTGTGTTAGAATTACCTGCTCTACATTATCATCACTGTAACGCTTCACAAAGTGGTGGCTTCTTGTCTCCTCATGAGGTGAGCTAGCTCTTCCTCAAACGGTTCGTTACTTTGGTTACTCTGTGAAATGATTCATCCACCAACTCAGCGGTTCAATCGTACTTCAACCTTTATGTGATGAAGCTTAATTCTCCCTCCAAATACGGTTTCCCATCAGGCGCAATCTCCACCGTTTGATATGGGGCCTCCAAATCCTACGGTTATCACTCTTATCGCACGATTGACTTGCTCAACCGTTAGCCCGCGATGAGAGTAGTTTTCTCTCTCATCTATAGGACACATGTCAATCAACGTATGGAATCGCTCGTTCTCCTGACAATTCTGCTTACCTCCCAAAACGCTTTCGATATTCCGTCGATTTTGGAGTGCGAGACCCGCCTTCGGTTTTAGCACTTTTCCCATGGTTTCTTGGCTTCCCTTGTGACTAAGCACTCGGGGCTTTTCCTTCTCGATTTATTTTTTTATAAACTTAAACATTTTACTCACACATTTTTTATTTTTATTTTAATTACTTTACATCATATTCAATTTTTTTAATAGCAGGTATTATTTTTTTCTATATAAAACATAATTTTATCTTTTACTTTTATTTTAAAAGCGAACTGATGGACAAACAAACTTACACATCCCTTCATAATTGACAGTACAGAGAAATTTACACATCCCTTCATACTGAGCTATAAACTAAACCTATCAGCTCAATAAAAATTATTTAAAATATTTATTAATTATCAGATGTTTCCTAGATATATTCTTATAACAATAATAATAATAATAGCAACCAATAGATACAGTGATGTGTAGTGTGGCTGCTGAGTTCGTTGGGTGAAACCAAGAGGTCAGGGGTCAAATCACATTGAGTATAGTATCTTGCTATGGTGTCCGGCTTAAGGAGTAGATTCCCCTTATCCGTGAGCCTAGGCTCTTACCAAAATCATAAGAAATCAGTATATCTGCTTGCAAGTTGTTGGATGTACTCTTGGTGTTATAGTGGCAGCTACTGGAATTGATCTGGATCTTCCTTAAATTAAGGCTGACAGTTACACTTTCATATTCATACTGTGCCTAAAATAAATAGCAAGACAAAAAAATCCATTAAAAAAAATTATACGATTTTATTATTTTCCATATATAAGAAACAAATAACGATGGAAATAGGAGCGTATGATGGGCCATGTATGCGAAGTATTATTTCTTATTTGCAAATAAGAGATCATGGTTGGTGTTGGCCTTGAATTAAATTAATGTGAAGTTTACGGGATAGACCGGAAGTTTAGTGTCGGGGTAAAACAGTCCGAAATGTTGCTCTGTAATAGGTCCAGGCTTCTGATCTTCATCAAACATAGCGAAAACGAATGACTCAATGCTTTGGCCTGGCCTCTTCGGCGTTCCCGCCGTAGAGAGCACATGCTGGATGAAATTGTTATTGTAAGTCTCTGCATTGCTTACTGTCGCATCATTGGTGCCGTTGGAAGGCCAACCGCTTTCAGTAACAACGATAGCGACGTTAGGATAGCCGAACACTTCCATGGCAGAAAAAACGGCGTCCACCATGGCATCAAACAGATTGTGATAAGTCAGATTTCCATCCACAACAGGGCTTGTGGGTAAGAACAAAGCGTAGTCAATAAGAATGTCGTTAGGGTCTGACGAGTAACTGAAATAAGGGTACACATTGATCATGAAAGGAGAATCTGTAACAGCAAGGAAGCCTAGAATTGATTTTATAGTGTCTGCAACTTGAGCACTGAAGGCGCCGGCAGAGGGAGGGTAAGAAGAGCCGAGGATACCCATACTATGTGATGTAGACACCTTGATGTCGTTTTCCAAACCGGCTGTTTGAATGACGGCGTAAAGATTCTGCATGGCGGGTAAGAGTAACGGGGCATTGACCTGATCAGCGGGCAGAATCTCGTCGCCCACCGAAATGTATGCGATATTCGCTGCAGGAAGGTGTGGCTTGATGTTGGTGGTGAACCATTGGGTTGCAGCGTCTTCACTGCTGGCAAGCGTCTGGATATCCTGGTTGGCGACTCCCACCATTATTTCCACACCTGAATTCTCAAATGCACTTAGAACAGTGGGATCAGCGTCATACATTCTCATTTTTCCAATGTCATTTTGTGTATACATGCTTGCCACTGCTGGTGGCGGAGGCAGGTTATCAGCAACTCTGCCGTAGCAAACTCCAATGGACTGGGCATCTGCAAAAGAAAAATACAATTGCTCAGGAGTTTAAAAACTAGAAATTATGTTTTGATCAACAGACACAACTTAGCAGAACATAAACTATGTCAGTATTTATGATCACCTAGCAAAGTTGATTGCAGGAAAGTTACAATGCATGCAATGGTATAAAGAACATAATTCACAATTTGAAAGCAGGAGAAAGCCATCAGAATTGTTTCTGATCAACGTAAACATTCAACTTTGTTAACTTTGAGAAATGTATGGACAGGTGAAAAAAATCTGATCTCAGTAGTCGCACAAGAATGGATTTTATGGATTTTATATTGCAGACGTTCACATTTAGAAACTTTGAAATTTACGAAATGAAAAAATATGTTGTAATATTATTTTATGAAAATTATTGTAATTATATTGTATAACATATATCATATTATTATATTATTATATTATATATATATATAATATATCTATATTCTATACTTAAATGCTTAACCTATTCATCTCATTTTAACTTATTTAATATTAATACATTTAATATTTAATATGAACTCGCGATGTTATAAAAATTTATTTTATTTGAAAGTTATTATGCAATTTTAATATTTATAGATGCGGTATTATACGATTTACCATATTTATTTTTGAATTCCAATATAAAATATTATTAATTTTTAATTATCAACACATGTATATGTAAATTTTTGTCAATTAACTGGTTATTATTTGTTGTAAGGCATACGGTTTATGTAAGCATTAATATGCTGACAAATTCAGTTTTTGTTGACTAATTATCTTTGTATTTGACTAAAAAGTTTAACAAGGTGGTCTATAATTTAACATACAAATTAAATTTATATTTATTTTAATTTATTTATTTTAGTTTTGATTTACTATATTCTTATTTGTAATCATTATTTATGTAGTTTTCTATATAAATAACAATATACTCATAGTAAGTTTCTATTTAAATAACCTTGTGGAAAAAGTTTCTATTTAAATAACAATTCACTCATTATTCTAAACAATGACAGAGAAAATGACACAATTTATCTTTTAATTACTTTTCAATATAGTGGCAACTTTCTATAATCTATAACTACAAATAGATCATTCACATTTAGAAACTTGAAATTTACAAAACAAAAATTTATATTTTTATATTATATTACAATTTTTAATTAGTAATATATAGATATTTTATTTTATTTTCTATTAATTTTTTTTTTAATTATATACATTTTTAAAAATTTATTTAAGTTGTTTTATTCTTTGGATAAAAAAAATAAAATAATAAAAAATAAAAAAATAAAAATTCTCTTCAATAAATAATTTTTCCTAGCCAAATAAATCACTATCTTACCATATATCTCTCATTCAATATTAAAATTCATGCAAAGTACATGTATACACTAATTCAGTCAATTTAAGCAGGTAAGTCAAACTATAACGGCTTTCTGTGTTGGAAAAGAAATAAGCAACAAAATATTAAAAAGATGCACAAAATGGAATTGTTTGCCTTTGGATTCTCTTTAATAAAAATATGTTATCGTCATACATAAATGACTTACTTAACGCAGTTGAATCCCAAAAAAATATCTAATATGTTATTTCTTTAATATAGTAAGAATTTAACTATCACCATATTAGTGTTATATGTTTCCAATTTTCACTACTATAATTTGACTTGTAACACTCTGGTTCCAACATGGGTCTCTTATGTGACCCTTCAAAAGCAGATGTCAACAACTCGACCTATCATACTATAGTGTAGACTAATATGGGATTAATATTGGTAATGACATGATTATAGAGTGGATGCATACACTGAAGACCTTGACAGTTTGATTGTGAATATCAATTTTCTTATAGTCCAACTATAATATAGCTTTGTAAGCTTGTTGTTTAGATTCAAAAAACAGTGCCCACAACGTTAATGGGTTTTATCACACATATGGCACGACTGTTCTACCTATCTGTTCATGCTGAGAGAATTATTCAATGAAACACCTTGGAGCATTTCAGAAAATGGACCCACTTGCTCCAACGCTAAGGAGACCAGCTGTCCAACCTTACACTTGTCTCTATCTGGATCTGACGATTGAGAGACGTTGGTACCATTCCAAGGTAACCACCTCGTCTCGACCAGCTCTGCAACAATCATTCATTCGGAGGTTCAGGGCGGTGACGAGCTCTACTCCGACGCCTCCTAGGGTTTCCCTGTAGGGTTTCATATAGTAATAGCTAGCTCAAACTTTCCCGTGCTAAGTTGGTTTTGAAACTGCTAAGTTATTGATGGTAAAAAAACTTAACATTCTCTTGGAAGGTTTTTTGGTTCATCTAAAATCTTCCTCGCGTCTGATATGTAGGTTAGGATTGGAAAATTTAGTTATCATTAATAGGATTACTTGATGTCTTTCCGCTGGTCACCCTCTTCCTTAGATTTTACGACTCTCAACACTGTCGAAGTCACCAGTGAGGGTTTTATCCTGGGTGATTGCGTCCCATTAGGGTTCGGTTTCTAGACACAATTTATTCTGATAGTTTTCTTTTTCCTAGTCCGCAGGACTCTCGTACTCACAGCGACATAGAAGAACGAAAACAGAACTCCACCCAACGGTAAGACCCACCTATTCGAAGATTTGTCATTCTTCTCTTTCTAATTGTTTTTGTGTATGCTCTTCAGGTTTTGCATCTAAGTTTATTTGTTCTCTTTTTACCATGACTACTGATAATCTCCCTTCCCGCTGTGTAGGATGTATGAATACTTGGTGCAGTAAGGGTCCTAACATTGTTCATCCTCCTTGTTTTCTGGAAAAGTTACGCAGGGCAGTCAGGTTTTTCTCACAGACATCCCTCTTACGGTTTAATTTGCGTTCTTCTCTCTCCAGGTTCCTTTTTTTTCGACCCGGTCCAATAATTTGACTTTGATGGTCTTAATTTGTGGGTATTTTTGCACGATTCCAGTTGTTTAACAAGTAGTCAAGAGGGTTTTCCTTTTCTTTTCATTTTAATTTCCCTAAGAACAGTTTTTTAGCTTTATTGCTCAGAGTCCTTAGAGGAGGTCCTACACTCATAGAATATTTACCTAAGTTTTTGTTGCTCGTTACTAAATTCATGACTTGTATATTTTTTCTCTGTATATACTATCTTCCACCTTTTGCGTGGAAAGGACTTAACAAGACTATAATATTTTGATGATGGTTTATTATTATCATTATTATTGTTATGATGGCATAAAGCATTGTACTATTTGCATACCGACTTATATAAACATAATCGACGTGTGGAAGTAAGGTTTCTTGGTAATACTTCTCTGTTACAGCGGTAAGCTTTACGCGACGTTTTCTTATTTTCAAACATAATTTTACTTAGCAAAAATAGCTAATTTTTCTTTGATTTCTTCCCATAGTTCCCAAAAAATAAAAAGAACCCTTCATCTGTTAGCACTGTACGAGCATAAATCTAAATATCTCCCTTTTTTTACTAGGGTTTCTCTCTTCAACTTCTATTGTAATCCTAACGATTGAGACTGAGCTAGGTGGACGGGTTTAACTATCTGTCCACCAGCCCTAAACCTTTTTTTTAAAGAACTGTCCACCTTCTGCCACCGAACAATGTTTACTACTTGTATTCTTTTTAACTAGTCCATAGTAATTGTTTTACAGAAGTACTGTAAGTAGTGTATTCCCTAACTGTTTTCACATATAATTTCTCTCAACAAAATTTTACATCTATTCAAGTCCTCGACAGTCTTTAACTTTTTAACTATCCCTTTCAAAAGAAAAAATCAAAAACAAAAAAAATAAAAATAAAATAGAGTCATTCGTGACATTACATTTCTCCTCCATTAAGAGGTAAACTGTTCTTAGTGATTTTGTTCTTCTTTGGGGTAGTAATGGAAAAGATTCTTTTATTTTTTCTTCTAATTCTCAAGTGGCTTTCTCAAGCCCAAAATGGTCCCATTGAACCTTAATTTGAGGAATAATTTTTTTCTGAAGAGATATCTCTCTTCTATCCACAATTCACACAGGCTCAACTAGGAACTCTCCTTTAGGTTTGACCTGTATCACATCCCAATGTACCGCATGATTATGATTAGGTATACATTTTTTCAATAACGAAACATGAAACACATTATGTGCTCTAATGTGACCAAGTACATCTAACTGATATGCAAATGGGCCAACTCTGGCTAGGATCTCAAAGGGCCCACAATATCATGGAGCCAATTTAGTGCAATTCCCTAGTTTTAGGGAACTTCTTTTTTGTTGTAATTTTAAGTATACTCACTCTCCTACTTCAAATTCCCTCAGTTATTTTCTTGTGAGCATAGCTTTTCTGCCTGCCCTAAACTTCAAATTTTGTCTAATCTGTATAACTCTCTATTCCATTTCTTGGAGTATAACAAGTCCTAACACCAATCAGTCTTCCATGTGATTTGTTAGGGTCCTCTAATATAGTTAATCCAAGTTTGTTTGTCCAATTATTTATTTTGGGAATCTGGTTGTAAAGTTTAACCTATAAATTCATTATATATTATAGTCTAAATTATTTTTGTACTAAGGGCTCGAAATTGCTTAATTCATTGTAAATATGTGTGTCAAAAGGGGTCCATTAGTCTTGATTTGAATTGTAAGGTCCCTAAGTGGCCATTAGTGAGTTGTCATGGGTGCCTTGTCATGAGTGAATGTTGGCACTAATGTTAACCAGACTAGCAAGAATGTGTGTTGCAATGCATGGTTAAGAAGGATTCCTATAGTAGTCGCAGGTTTCATGTAAAATATTATCATGATGGTGTATTTTCAGCTACCCAAATAGAAAATGAGCAGATAGGTTTGCATCCATTTTCCAAGTAGAAGAAGGATTCGAAGTCTACATCGGACTCTCTCCATGGGAAAGTGCTCTGAAGCAACATTCCAACGGTATATCCAGTTCTTCAAACTGACTTCTAGATCAAAGAGCCAGTTGAAATTTTCTCAGCAAAGCCAGAGAACAAAGGAAAAATGCCTAAGTGTAAAATCTTGGATCCCGCATATCGGAGTGTTTAGGAGAAGTAGCAGAGCAGAAAAGCATATTAGCGATCAGTGATTACTGATATCGCATATTGGCAATTAGAGGTCTGATAAGAAACGCAAACAAAACAACGGATTAGCAAAGTGGCATATTGGCGGGGTCCAATCAACGTATCGATGGGGTCCAATGTGCAGGGTCCTGTGCATAGTGAAATCAACAGTCGATGACAAGACCATATTGCATATCAGTGATCGGGATTTTCAAAGTGTCAATCCTAATGAAATTGTGATATATGATGAGTGACATACAAAGGGGCCGATAGTGTTAAAATGTCGGGAAAAGGGGTCGAGAATGTTAAACCGTCGGGAAAGCACAAAAATAGTTAACAAATAAATTCATTGCAAAACCAAAGCAAGGTGACCCTTTTCTCTCTCCTCCAGAGAGAACGTGGAGAGCAGCGATTGGTTCCGATGCCACATGGCATATGATGTAAACAATGATGTGGCAGTATGGTGGACATGTGGCACACATATTCGGCATTTTCAGGGGTCATATGGGTGAAAAATAGGGTGACACATGTCACCACTCACTAGGTGACACATGGCAGAGTATTACATCAGATTGTAAATCAATAATCGAAGGTTGGGGAGTATCGTTGCATCAAACTAAATCTTCTAATAAAAAATATCTGACGAGGGGGCTAGCCCATGGTTATAAAGACTCAAAGGAACCAAGAGCTATTGGCACAAGCCAAGCGACGACAGAAATATATGTGTTTTATGGATTAAAACTAATGGTTGGGTGGAAAGGTTGATAAATCTTTATTATAAAGTGGAGAAATATTAATAGAGATTTTATATGTTAAAATCTGGCGCGAACCCTCCCTTATTCCCTCTCCACGTGAGCTAGGCCACATCATATATAAAAAATTGCAAGTTTTGGGACTGCAACCAAATGCTACACTGTGAAATCACCGAATGTAAAGTTTCGATATTATAAAAGGCTCAGGTGCATATGTATTATGGTCCCATGTCTTATGCAGCGAGATCATTTATAATGCAATGTTTCAAAGAATCATCCCCCATCCCAGCTAAAGGGTTTTAGGCCCTAAGTCTCCAGGCCCCAGTCATACAAATTCCACCTAAGCCCTGGGGGCTAGGCGTATCAGATATTTTACACCCCTGTGCAATTCAAAGTGGAAATACACAGAAAACTCTGATTTAGTTAAAGGTCCAATGTATTAGCTTGCAGTTTCACTTATGGTCAACAAAATAAGAAAATCTAAAGAAACAAAACACAAAGGACTGCGAAGTATTAGGGCATTGGTGATGTGGGACTTCTCTGATAAATAAGTGGAAGTGTTAGAGCATGAATGGGACAGAAACTATTTAAACATAGAAAAGCGAGGAATAATGGTTTGAAATGCATAGTCAACAAGTCTCTACGAAAATAACTACAACCACTCCAATTTTAAAGGTAGAGGATGGGAAATATTGAACCGATTTCCAAATTTAGAGGCTAAGGATTTTCCAGCAGAATTCAGAAGAGCGAAGGAGTAGTTTTGATGAATTACTGCAGAGGGACCTGTTATGATAGCAAAAATGTTAAAACATCAGTTAGGGACCTATTCTACTTTCAAGGGAAGCAGTTAACCAGATAGTTCTTTTTCCTGAATGCAATCATATTTTCCTATATTTGTTCTAAGATATACAAAATATATTTTAAAGTTTATTTTTGCTTACATGAACTTGAGAGATACTAAAAGTATCTTTGTTTCTGTAATTATGTAATGACTATTATTTTGTAAAACTGTTATATAAAGCACTATATAAACAATTTATGAAGATGTAAATGAGGTTGGAACTTGTACGAAGAAAAGAGTTGTACGGTGATGTAAGTTGTGGATTGGGCTCAAAGTGATTAATTTGTAGAAATACAGAATGATTTATTCCAAGATTCCCATGTCAGACAATTGGTGATGTTCTTTCTTATGTTAATTTTTTTCTCTCTTCAGTTTCCATATGTTTTTCCCTTTTTATTGTTGCAAGAAGATTAAGGGTCAAATTTGCTTAAGTGTACTCTACTCTCGCTTGTTAGAAATATCCATGTTTTCTTTCTGATGTTAAAGATATAATTCATCCCAGTATGCTCTATATTTAATTGAACTCAAATGATATTCATCCTATTCACCCCACAGACACTCTAAAAGATCCCAAAGTTTGTTTATCCTACCCTATTACAACTCCTCTATCATTTTTTGATTAATTACCCAAAAGTTCATGACTCCATGCCTAGTGGACTTTCTCTACATATTTCAACCAAACCTTTGAACAACCCATCTCGAACTCAAATAGCTAGCCTAAAATATGAAGCAGAAATCTAAATCATATAGAGGGATCCCTCTCTGAAGTTGGAAGGGCTAGATCCCAGCTTTAAAAGTGATTTTGTGGTTACCTTTGTAGTTTTCTTACTCAGCCTAGGAAAATTACGGAGTGTTAACATATTGGAAACCATACTGGGGACTGACCTAAAAAAAATTATTTCCTTGGTAAATATTGATTTCAGAGATCCAAAGCTATTTCTTGTGGGTGAAAATGAAATAGAAGATATTTAGGCTGATTTTTCCACCCAAAATTTGTACACATACCAATTTGTAAATAATCTATTTGAAGATCTTGATCCTAGGAAAATCTACACCAGATCCCACCCAAATCCTAACCCACCTGAAATTGTGAATAATCTTGAGAAGTTGATTAGGAAGAAGAGTTTTACAGAGAGCCAATCAAGCAATATTCCTTTGCCAAGAGATAATTCCCTTCTAGAAAGTTTTATAACTATTAAAGATATTGAATTTGACTTACCCTTTAAGCATAGCCTCTTCATGTACAAACCATAAAGATTTGTCCCTGAGATAGTCTTTGACAAAATATTTTGAAACCTTATATCTCAGAAAATCATCCTATCATTTCAGATTCTGATAAAGGTGTTATAAAACAGTTTGAAAAACTTGAAGATTTGGTTGAATCAGGTTGCTCAGAAACCATTTACAGATCAATAAACTACTTTTTCTTCTTCTACTACGTCATCAACCCCTATTGTGGTTTCTCTTTCCACCATTGTTCCTATTTCATCTACCATCTAGATCCTTCTATACTAACTCAACAAGTTATAATTCCAACTTCTTCATCACCCCTAACATCAAGCACAACCACAGTTTCATCATCCTCACATTTCCTAGCGATGGGAGCACGTTATGCCCCTTTGGCTTTACCAACACAGATGAATGTCATGCCCTAGACTTATGGGCAACATATACCCCAATTTGATAGCATTGGTCCTGTCATAGCACAACAACACGTAGAGAAGATGAATGACTTCTCAAATTTGGAAGAAGTTGATGATGATGATGTGAAAATGAGGCTCTTTGCACAAAGTTTGGCAGGGGAAGTTAGAAAATGGTTCAGGGGATTGCTAACATGTAGTATTGCAGATCTACAACAATTTCACCAAAGTTTTCTTGCCAGATGGGAAGTAAAAAATAACCCTCTTTAGATCCTGGCAGAATATGAGATTCTAAGGAGAGCTCCCAGAGAAACAGTTCAGGATTATTGCACTAGATTTAACAATGTTTACAATTCTATTCCAGCAAAGATACAACCTCCACTAGGGCTAGCTTTGATCCGATTTCCAGATGGATTTGATGCCAATATGGATTATCAATTAAGAGAGAGAAATATTGCCACCTTAGAAGAAATTCAAAGAAATGTTGTGTGTAGAAGAAAATTTGTTCACCAAAAGAGCGAAGTTAAAAGCTGAAAGAAGGGTGACTATCAAAGAAGAACCTCCTTCTTCATCATCTGATGAAAATCTAGACACCCTAGTTAGAACTATGAAAATGATGATGGAACGAATGAGTTTGACCAATAGAGCTCCACGAAGAGAAACTCAAGGGGGTTCACAGATCAGAAATCCTAACTTTACGAGGAACCTGCCCCAAATTAAACAAAGATATTAAAGAGCTCCAACATATCAACAACAAATCAGACCACCATTACAGGAGAATTATGCAGATGAAGAAACTAAGATAGCAGATGACTCGAAAGAGAATAAAATTAATCTTTTTGGGGAAGGAGAAATAGAAAATATTTTATTATCTAAGGAGGAACAAGATCTATTCTTGTTATCATAGTCAGAATTCATCCCTATAGAGTCAGATGACTATAAACATAGATATCAAAAATGCTATAATGGAAGTACATAAACAGTACAATTTGAGAAGCAAGAAGGCTACAGCAAACCCTCCTAAGAGGATTTAGATTGATACACATTCCACTAGCTAGAAAAAGGATGACTCCCTAAAGGAGGTTTCTCATAAACAAGATGTAAGTATTAAATAAGTAGATAAACCTCAAGCTTCTTTCAATATTGAAAATGAATTAGCCAAGGTTAAAAATTGTGTGCCTCTGATTAAATTGATGAAGAAGAATTTTTGTAGATCTCAAATCATAAAGACATTAAAGATAGAGGAGGAAATAGATATGGTTAACCTAAGTGATGACCAACCCAAATTATTATTCAGACTTGAAGTTGAAGGGAAGTCACAGGATGGTAATGTGTCACCATTCTATGTCAGTTTGAACATTCATGAATACATTTTGTACAATGCCATGCTTGATTCTCGTGCTTCACACAATCTCATGCCTAGAGTCATTATGGAAAAGTTGGGATTATATATAACAAGACCCTATAAAGACCTTTACTCCTTTGAATCTAACAAAGTAAAATGCTTAGGTCTTATCAAGGATTTATGTGTGACTCTGGCCCAAATCCCAAAAAAGAGTGTGGTTATGGATATACTAGTGGTTGATATACCTCCCAAAAATGGAATTTTATTATCAAGATCTTGGGGGGAAAAGTTACAGGGTACCATGCCGATCGACATGACTTATGCAACTATTCTTGTCTTTGGTCAATAGAGGAGGTTGCATAGGGAACCATTAATGAAATATATGGTAAGAATCCAAGATAAAACTAATAACTAACCACTTTATTCAGTGCATTCCGACATGGATTCTTTCATCCTATACAATGATATATGTGTAGAAGAAGAAGTGACAAAGTTGGAAAGTAAATCAAGAAAAACGGAGGATGTGAAATTAGATGTTGGAAAAGAAAATGAAGAGGATGAAGCCCTATGGAATATGGATTTTGATGGGGCAGTCAACAAGGAAGGAGCATGAGTAGGTGTTTGGGTCTTAAGCTCAAAAATAGGCATAGCAAAGGGATATTCTTATGGGTATGAAGCACTTATTTTAGGATTGCAACTTTTGAAGAGGTCAGGAGCTAAAATGATTTCTATACATGGTGATTCAAAACTCATCATTAATCAGATTAAGGGTGGGTACTCAGATAAACATCCTAACTTAAGGGCCTACATAAATGTTGTCTTATATTTTTTGCAGTGTTTTCCAGAGTATCAGTTGTCTCTAATTCCTAGGATTCAAAATATATTAGCGAATGCACTAGCTACATCAGCAAGTACTTGTAAGATTACATTCCTCCAATAAAAAATATGATATTGAAGTGAAGCATAGAATGGATTTTCCTGATAATATTAGATATTGGCAAGTGTTTGGAAGTGACAAGAAAGTAGAATTCTTTTTGCAATTGAAGGAATAATTTGAGGATGTACATATTGATGTAGATAACATTGTAGATAAGGATACAAATGAAATAGTGTTGAACCAGATCAGTGAAGATCCAGAAGAACTTGAAATCCCA